>JAHBCN010015078.1:47586-64680 GCA_019359885.1 Listronotus oregonensis
GCAACTGGACAAGACTTTTTGTTTGATGTTGCCAGTTTAGAAAAATCGATAAGGTCTTTGGAAAATAATTACCTAATAACATAATATTCCTTAGTTAAACAAAATAGATATTAAATAAAAATTGAAGTATATAACAACCACATTTTTCTCCAGCTTTTTTTCAATATTTTATTTTGTTATTGAAAAAAAAAATATTTTAACATTAAAATTACTACTTGAGTATATAGTAGTAAGTACTATTGCTTTCTTGTTGTTAAACTTGGCATACACACATATATTCGTTCGAAATAGTTTAAATTCCTTTCGCTGCTACAGTTAAGTTTGTCAGACTATAAAACCCTGATTCGCTGCTCTTCCATCGACTTGCCGGGCTGTATGAACGGGACACTTATTTCGCTGAAAGATAAAATTTCTATCCGGAAATCGATCCAGTACAAAAGGAAGCATGATATTCTGTAGTAGATCTATATACACCTTCGCATTGAACCTTCCTTCGATAAAATAACAAACAGCTGGGTGGCAGCGCAATTCGGATATTTGCCTTATTCTTCGCCGTGCCGTTCTAACCGATGCTGGGAATTGTTTTCCGTTTTTGTTGTTATTACTGATTTAAATGGTTGGTTTCTCAAAACATTAACTAAATTATTGTCTTGTTCTTGATTCGATAGTTTGGGGCGACCACTTCCAGCTTTTCTTTCAAAGGAGTGTTTCCTGCCATTTTTTTAAACAAAATGAATAGTACTCTTTGGGATGTTAAGCTCTTCCACCACATCCCTTTCTGGCCAACCTATCTGCTCAATATAATGAAAAATTAATACTTTTTGATTCACAGTTAAGTTTGGCATTTTAAAAAATATTTTTAGACACTGACAACGGATATCTTTATTAGGTTTTTCCATATTCAGTAGAAGTCTATAAAGCCTATTTTACGAAAGGGAAAAAAATTGCCCCAGGATTTAATGGCCGTTACTGTACCCTAATGTTTGAATAAGACCTTTTATGTTCTCCATTGTATATGTATACCTTTAAGCAGAAAGACGGATAAAATATTTAAAAGACACCATAAAAATTATTAAAGTTAAATTTAGTTTAAGTGTTTTGACGATTCCCAACCAGCTAGCTATAGAATCACATCGCTGTTTCCATATGTCACCGATTTCGGAATGGCAGCAACTATGGAGGGTGGAAAAGATAAGGAGGACCATTTCTTCTGGCCGATTGGCTCAAAAATTGGCCCAGAATAGCGTAAACTAAAGAGGCGCTAGTGTAGCAGGAGGGTATGGTGTGAACCAATGAACTTGGAGTTCGGTCAAATTAGACCTAAAAACAGTAAATCTCAAGTATACGTAGTCATAGTAAATATATTTAATATAACCTATAAAACTCCTCAAATAACGTGGATAGTGATAAATATAATTTTTTTTTTTGATACATTTTTGTTATTTTAATGGCTTAATTGTTGTTTATACAAAGAGAAAACATATCGAAAAATGGAAAAGCTTTGTTCAGTGAAAAGTTGTCCAGTGGGCAAAAATTAAAAAGTAAAGAAATTAATATGTCTTAACCTTTGTCTTTTTTTTTTTGACTCACAGTATGTATAATAAATTTTTATTAAGTTTTTTACGATACTAAATTTGATATTCGATTTGATTTGAGATATATAATTTTTTTTCTTTTTTATAAAAATTGAATCTTTGTCAAAAAAATTATTGAAAAATTATGAAAAATAATTTGTCATTATATCACAAAAAAAAAACGCGCTAATTACACTACCTCACAGGTGGCGTGAAAACGTATGCGTATTATAAAAAAAACAACTTTTTCAAATGTTTAAACCACTGTATCTCAAACACGGTGGTTTTTATGACAAAAAGTATTAAAACATTTATTATAGATAATTTTATGTTCTACAATTCTTGTAAAAACTATTTTTTTGATAAAACTTACCATTTTGCTGAAAAACGCAAAAAACTCGTTTTTGTGACTTTTGACCTTGAATTATCTTTTTTCCAGGTACAGGATCGATTTTAGTTTTCACATATAATGGTTTTTCGAACATTCCTACCAATTTTTAGCTCTATGCACGTCAAAATTGAGCGGCCTATTGACCGTCTATCTTTCCTTTTTTAATTTAGTATCTTACTCTAATAACTCGTGGCGCTGTTTTAAAAATCCTTTCACTTGCTACTGTGGCGCCACCTTAATTGGCTTCATTTCGTCGGATACTTTTAAATACATTCAGATGGTTCTTTTTATCTTTTCCACTCTCCATAGCAGCAACAAACCGCGACCACTGATACATGGAGAATAAAGAAAAGAAGGACCATCTTTTATGGCTGCTTGGTTCAAAATGTGAAGCAGAATAGCATTAAATAAAGAGACGCTAGTGTGGCGGGGGGTATTGTGTAAACCAATGAGAATCAGTGACCTTGACCTCAGTTTATAAAAGGTTTGTTCCAGCACGTCGAAAAACCGTCACCGAACGATCACGCTCATGTGCAGTGATTAAAGTGCGTTCCATCAGAACGTGATGGTTATCGGACGATCCTGTTTGTGTACCCAAAACGGGATCGTTTAGTTTCGGTTTCAGAACGGTAATTCTGATGCATGGCTTAAATGAAAACTGTTTGGTTGACTTGCCATTGAACATCTTGGCACTGGATTTTGATTTTTAACAGCTGTTTCATGTTTATTGTGTCATATTTCATCTTCATATGTTTACTGTTAATGGATTATGCAGAAAAGTTAATTAATTTAAATTAACAAAAATTAAGTTATTATAAATTAAGACATTTGTGTGAAAACATGCCAATCAGTTTAAAAATAACAATAAAATTTAGCATACGTAGGGCAAATCACTGTTAATAGGGTTTTTGATTTCTATTTTATTGGTGCACTCTCTGGAAGTTGTCCGGTAATTTGTTAACTTCTTAAATAAAATTTGTCCAAAAAATATATAATTTTTTAATTTTTTTTTAACATAAAGACGAGTTTCTGTAAGCCTATTTTTTGATTTATTTTTGGGGTTTAATTATTTCAAAAAGGGAAAATTTTTAATTTTATATGGTTAAAAAATTAAAATAAGTTAAGAAAGTTAATAGTTGTTTTCTTTTTTAAATTAACTTAATTTTTAATTTATGTGTATAATTAAAACCATTTGATACATAATGTTTTTTTTTGACTTTAACTTATTTTTTAAATTAATTTAATTTTTTCTGCATAATCCTAACTTTTTAGCGAAAGCGTGCAACGTGCTTTAGCATTTTCTATTTCCTCACTTGTTTAATTATTCAAAAAAATTAATTTTTTTTCACCTCCTAAGCACATCATTAAATTTAATTATCTTTAAAGATGAGTGACGATATTATGAGTGATATATGCTAACTTTGATCACAAAAATAATAAGTAGAAAAGTAGGGTTATATTTTTAAAAAAAAAATTCAAAAACTTTTGATTTGACAGTCCCAAAAACGATCCGCAAAGCGATCCAACGTTTGTACTTTTCGTACCGTCACGAAACTATTTTAAGGCCGCGCATGCGTCTAAGCGCAGCAAAAAACAGTTCAAAAACGATTTCGAAACGATACCGGATTTCTTGTTGGAACAAACCTAAAGTGAAGTTTATAAATGGTCCTCTAGAACACAACGTCTTCCTAATTTACTGCAATTTGAGGGCCATTTTTGTAACAAAGAGATGATCGTTCATGTCTTTAGTCTCCATGCACTGAGACATGCTTAACATGGTTTCTCCATGTTAAGGAGGAGCATCTTTGTGTTACAAAAGTGGCCCTCACATTGCAGTAAATTAAGATGGCGTTGGTGTTCCAGATAATCGTTTTTGAACTTCCCTTCATATATCGGTCAAGTTTATTGGTTCACACCATATCTTTCGCTACACCAGCGCCTCTTTATTTAATGCTATTCTGGGACTCCTTTTTAAGCCAAACAGCCGTAAGAGATGGTACTCCTTATATCTAGTCTCCATAATGCTTAAATACTTTCCAAATGGCGGCAAAATTAAAAATGTATTACATGAAAATAATTGGAAACTCTGTAATAAATACAAAAGTTAGATAATGGCTTTGGGATAATTAAACATTAAATATTTGGATCTTACCTCATCGTCACTTCTTTCTTCTGCAGCAACGCTAGATGTCGCTTCTGTAGTGGTGGAAGTCGTGGATTTACCAAAAATTAATGCTGTCGCCCTTATTCCGTATACATCTTGTAAGCTTAACCACAAGACCCCTAAAAAATAAGTTTGAAAATAAAAGCAAAATGTTTTTTAAATAAGTAAATCTTTTTATTATAACAAGTACAATTTTAGTAATTAATTATTTTTTTAGCTGTATTATATTATTGCATAAACACACTGTCAATTTTTTGGCAACTTTCCAAAAAATTAAAAATATAATTAGTTTCGGGATGTATTTCGGTTTTAGGAAAACAACTTGACAGATGCTATTGTGGTTGTCATTTAAATGCCAAAGTTATAAATGGACTAAACGTCCAAATTGGTGTATTTTGAGTTGCCCATACTATAATCATTGATTATTAGAAAATCATGCGTTAAAGAGGGCCATTAATGCATGATTTTTAATATGTTAATAAGTCCCACAAATAAACGGTCGTCGACATATATTTTTTACTACAATTACCAAAAATTAGCCTATCTTCTGTCTGTTAACTTTAAACGCTCTTAGAGACGAAATCAGACGCTTCGACGATTTTAAATCAAATTTTCTCTTTTCACAATATCGAAAATAATGCTTTTAACTCTTGATTTCAAAGAATACGAGGATAGCCTGAAAAATTCAGGGGTCAAAAATAAAGATACAAATTTACAATTTTAAAATATTTTTTTTTTAACATTATCTCGTTATAAATTAAGGCACTTAGTCCAATGATCTTTTAAAGCAAATTTTTGCTAGCTAACCATGTAACATATTTACTTGTGGCACAGCATATATATATTTTTAAGCACAAAACACAAAAGAAACGCAATCGAAACCATTACAATTCAAATAAAGGAGACATATCATATCCCAGCAAAATGGCGGCTGAAGCTGCACGAGAAAAATGACCGTACTTTCCCGCCAATTCATAAAATCGAGCTGCTCTTTTTTAGTTATGCTCTGATACCACTGTGATAGCGGTATGTTGTGGTTACCTTACAAAATTTGTTATTTAATCCATTATACCCATACTAAAAACTTGATCTCGTTGAGTCCCTTTCCCAGGAACAAATCCTCTGTTTGTATATTTTTTTTGTAAATGTGATTAAATTTTATTTACTTATTTATTAAAAAATTAGAAGTATCTGAAATACTTGCATAGGAAAATCGTTAAATGAAAAAAACATAAATAATTTTTTTAAAATTTGGTATGTCACGTAAAAAAATATCTTCTTTCGGAAACCCATTTTTTTTACAAAGGTGTTTCCCTTGGGGATAGTAGCAATTGGTATATATTTAGTGTGGGTCCCATGTCTCACCTTTTGGATAAAGAAATGAATATTCTAGAGCAGCCAATCGCTAGTGCGACCATGTTTAAATTCAGCATCCCATTTCCTAATAGTGGAAGAGAAGGAGAATAATCTTCGTTAACTTTTAAAAATTTCCCATAAATTTCTGTCGGTGGTTGTGTTGTAAATAAAAATATTTCCAGTGAATATTTTTCCATGGAAATGGAAATATTGTGAATTTTTCGAACTTGTCTCGAAAATACTGGAAATATTGAAAATTTTGGAAATATTGAAAAAGAAATAAGAAAGCGTTTTAACCATCAAAACAAAGATTTTTTATATATTTCTTATACTTTTGTGCAGCACAAATTTTATACTAGGAATAATAAAATCTTGATCTCGGGGATTCACCGGTTATTGCTTGTTGGCTATTGCTTGCTTTAGAAGAAGTTTAATTATACTTCCATGAAAATGGCATTGATGATGAATACAAAATTCAAGGAGTGGATGATATCGATAAAGATATGCTTCTTGATCAAGTTGCACAACTTGTGTCTCGTGGTCGTGAGTAATTACTTTTTTAGAAATTTCACTGTTTTCCTTTTATTTTTAATACTTTAATTTTTATGAATGTATAATAATGATATTTGCGTTATAACTTTTGAAATGTCAAAAATCGAAATTTGCTATCGGATAAAAGGGAAAAAGTTACTGGCTAAAAAAATCGGTAACTTTACGGTTTTATCAATCGTGTCGTCCATTGTTACCTCAGTAGCGACTGTATTTTATATTGTTGATTAATTCAAATCATTCGAGCTATGCTCTCGTGAATACCTGACTAAATCTGACCATTTATGGTATTACTTATAATAAACTTTCATTAAATGTTTAGTTTTTTGAGTTTTCTAGTTTTTATTTTTATATTTTTAATATTTCCAAATTTTCATACGTGGGTCGGATGATAAGTCCCGGGCCTGACAATGAAAACAACGTTTTTTTTAAATTTTTCATTTATTTCTCAACATAATCTCCCAAAAGGGTAATACATTTATCATAACGGTGTTCCAATTTTTTTATACCATTAGAATAGTAAGATTCGTCGAGCTCCTCAAAATAGCTATTTACGGCCTCAATAACCTCATCATTTCTGTGAAATCTTTGACCACCAAGGTGTTTTTTGAGGTTAGGAAATAGGTGATAGGCACTGGGTGCTAGATCTGGCGAGTAGGGTGGATGAGGAAGCATTTCAAACTTTAATTCATGGATTTTGGCCATCGCGACGACGCATGAATGCACTGGAGCATTGTCGTGATGAAACAAGACTTTTTTTCGTACCAAGTGTGGTCTTTTTTTTTAATTTCATCACTCAAACGTTGCAATAATGATGCGTAGTACTCACCAGTGATGCTCCGACCCTTTTCTAGATAATATATGAAAATTATTCCTTTAGCATCCCAAAAAACACTAGCCATAACCTTGTTTGCTGACAAAACAGACTTTGCTTTCTTTGGAGCACTTTCACCAGGTCCAATCCACTGTTTTGACTGTAATTTTGACTCTGGAGTTTAGTGATGGATCCAAGTTTCGTCCATAGTAATAAATCGTCTCAAAATTCAGTAGGATTCTTGAAACAGAGTCAAATTGTCCTGAGAAATCGTTTTGCGATTCATCTTTTGGTCAGCTGTCAGCAAACGCGGCACCCACCTAGCACAGACCTTGTGGAAGCACAAAATATTATTTAAAATTGCTTCCTTAGATATTTGTACAGCTTCTGCTATCTCGTGCAACTTCAATCTGCGGTCACCAAGCACTATTTTGTGAATTTTCTCAATCATTTCTGGTGTAGTCACTTCCACAGGGCGTCCGGAGCGAGGCTCGTCATGAGTGCTCGTGAGTCCCATTTTAAATTCCGAAACCAATCTTTTAATCATGGAATATGATGGGGCAGCTTCCTTGAGTGTGCCATCCATTTCTTCTTTAATCTCCTTTGGCTTAAAACCCTTTAAATGGAAGTATTTGATCACCGCACGTTTTTCTAAATCTTCCATTTTTCAATTATACCTGCAGTACGCTGCTTATAACTGCTGCTGCTCGGACCCAAACTAACCATGCATCCAATGACTGTGCACTATAGCTTTTGTTCGTTGCTATAGCTAGTCTAGAATAGTACTACATAATAACGGTGTTAAATTGATCCTAGTGGCGCCATCTCTGGGTCAGGCCCGGGACTCATCATCCGACCTACGTATATTTCCAAAGATTCCTGATATATTTCCGGAAATATTTCCAAATAAATAATTCTGGAAATTTTCCATCACTAGTCGGTGGTAATTACTCCTTTACTAAAAAATCAATAACAGCTCAGTATTCAATTTCTACTTTTTTAAGAATACAAAAAACACGTGTAATTTAAAAATTTCTGTTTACAAAATAATTTCTCAAAACTTCTTTGTTTTTTTAAAATAAGTCTACCCATTTTTTCCAAATTAAAGATTATTATACAAAATGATATAGTGGTGTTTACGAAGTTATACTGCAAAACTAGCCGAAAGTATGACAATAAACAAACAACTAAAAGTTTGTCAATTTTTGTGGTTAATACCGAGAACATATTATCAGATGATACTCGTAACTAAATAACATTTCAAAAAAATTAAATATTGTAGAACATATGGTTAAGCGTGTCTAATGGTGTGTGTGTGTGCATCCGTTAGTAGGTGAAGGCTGTCTCGCACGAATTCAAGTCATGAAGTGTCGTTTAGTGAAAATAATTAGGCAAAAAAGTTACTTTTATCTTAAGAAATAATTCAGGTTACTTTACCTACAGGGTATTTCATTTTCGATACTTCTATAAGGTATCTCCGTAATTTGTATTGATTCGTTTCTAGGGTATTAGCTTTTGTTTTATAGCCTATTATCGTTTAAAGTAGTGATGAGCGAGACCGGTCTTGGTCTTGCGGTCTTGGTCTTGGTCTTGCAGCCAGACCAAGACCGAGACCAAGACCAAGTACCCTTTCGCTTGCAAGACCAAGACCAAGACCGGGTATGCAAGACCAGACCAAGACCGAGGGGTGCAAGACTACGCAAGACCAAGACCGACCTGCAAGACTCTTGCACTTCTGCGACTTTTTTTGAATATTATAAAATTTAATTTTTATTATCACTATACAGAGGTAATTTATACCGACAGGACAAAAATGTGTCAAAAATTGCTAAAAAGGCGATTATATAATAAGTAACAAGTTTCTTTAATTAAATAATAATTAAATTATTCACTTTGTTCTTTTATACAGTTTTCTAACAACGATAACGAGTAAATTCAATAACATGTTTCAAAAATAATAATATTGTGACTTAATAGTCCGACAAAGCTCTACGAGTATATCTCCGAAACCATTCACAACAGAGAAAAAATGGGGGTACAAAAGTTATAGAAGCTGAAAATTACTTTTATATTCCTATGGTTTTTTTGCCACTTACAGGGTGAATCAAAAAATTCCACAATACAGAAAAACATTATTTTTGTTCCACACTAAGAAGTGGCACCATTATATTGCTTTTTAAAACTAAGATATAAATGTAAAATAGATGGATTAATAAAAATTTATATGTTCATGTCATATAGGAATATTTTTTATACAAATAAATTTTAAATATCACTTTCGGCTTAGACGGAAAATAATATTTAAAAACCATCTACGTTGATATTGCTCCTATATGAGAGTTAAACAATTTCCAGTATAATATATAGGGTGGTGATTGTTTAAATGGATTTATTGCTATAATTTTTTTTATTTTTAGGGTAAAAGCCAAAAATAAGGGAGTCTTTTGAGTGACAGTAGATTTTTCGAAAAAATTTTAAATAGAAAATAGTTTTACATTTTACGCCCTTTTTTTCTATAATTTTCCTAGGTTTAGTTTTTCACTATCATGAACGGTTTCGGAGATATCGAGCTTTGTAACACTATTAAACCACCTTTATGCACAATGTTTATAAAGTATTTGTGCCAACTTGTTTGACTCATTTAAAGATATAAAGTTTATATGAACTTAAAAGATTCCTGAATAACTTTTTTTTGAAGCAGAAACCAATGTTTACATATTAGAATCATTTTTACAGAAATTTCATATCTGGTTAAAATTGAAAGTTTTTTTTTCGTTCACACAGTACACAGATTTGTTTTAATTTTATATGCTTCTTTAAAATAAAAATTTAAAAAATTCTTATCGCTAAAATATTTCTATGTACCACCAAATGAATAAAAGCAGGTTGTGTCTTAATTTAACTAAAAATAAAGCGTTATAAATAAATAAACCCCTACATTTAAAATATGCTTTTTAATCAAATAATTTATAGTACGTGTACGCTTAAAATAGGTATACTTTAATATTTTAATGCAAAAAATATAGTCGCCATCTTAATTTATAATAATTCTTAAAAATAAAAGTATTAAAAAATATATTTTATTTAAGATTACTTACTTTAAATTATTACTACAAAAAAAAAAGCAAGACCAGCAAGACTCTTGCAGCAAGACCAAGAGCAAGACCAAGACCAAGACCGGGTGGTGCAAGACCAAGACCAAGAATAAGACCTTCCTTTGGCTTGCAAGACCAAGACTAAGACTATCCCGGTCTTGGTCTTGGTCTTGCTTTGTTCATCACTAGTTTAAAGTAATAAAGTTTAAATAAATCGTATAGAAAACCAATATCACCCATGGGGTGTTATATTTTTTAAAAAAGAATTTAATATGCAATCTTTCTAAATTAAAATATACGAGGTGTTTCGTTTATAAAAAAATGAGGTTAGGTCCGATAACTTTTTCACCCTGGCCGTTTCTGAAAACGGCAGATTATTTAACAATCATTATATAGAAAGTTTTGTATAAAACATTTTTCTGTCTTTTTTTACCTTAAAAATATAGGGTAATTTTGAAATTGATAATTTTTTGATTTTCCCCCGTATCTCTTAGGAGAGCAAAAATTTTCAAATTTTGATTTTACCATTTTGAGTTTGAGCCAAAAATAGCACATTACTCCTATATTACTTTTTTGATAGCACTAACAATTAGTGAGATGCCCTATGAATGTGTCGAAAATGGGACACTCTGTACACATTAAAATGTTCAACTTGTCTACAAATGAATGTTTACTCTTGATGCCACTTTAATAAACTTTTCAGTTCCTTTTTGTCCTCCGATCAGTGAAGTGCTCGCTATAAAAAAACTACATAGTTTTTTTCCGGGAAGGCGGCTAAAGACGCTGTATCAACAGCTTTTGCCATCGGGGATCAAGGAGAAACTCAACAACCCGACTATTCAGAAGTTCCATCTACAAAGCCTGGGAAAGCTCACGTTGATAACAACGTGTGTCTGGAAAGGGGAGAGCTGGCTGAACGTTCACCGACGAAGGCCAAGAAAAGTGAAAGCAAAGCAAAGCAATAAACTTTTTCTTTTTATAGCTAATCACTATACCTACTACTAGAAATGCTAAAAAACTTTAAAACCAAATAGCACTTTTTCCAGAAACCTAGGAAAAACTAATATTCCTTAAAAGTTCTGACGCTCTCTTCTGACTAAACAAAGCAATTTTATATACAGGGTGTCCGGAAATAACGTTCTAAAGATGATTCCACATGTTAAATTATGAACATAGGTCCGCAAATGCGTGATAAGGTCTCTATGGCGATTCAAAGATGGCACCAGGATATAGGTTTTATTTTATATTTCTGGAACCGTTTCAGATAGTCATCTGAGTTTTGGCATATGAATTGCTTTTAATGGGAGGCACTTTTCAGTGTTTTTAAATTATTATTTTTATCAGGGGCGTGCTGACAGGGGAAGCCTCGATTTAATTTATTCGCATTTTTATTAAACGTCATATTTTTGCATTTTTCTTTAAAAATTCTGATTCCGCGGTATAAATAACATAAAAAAGGTATTCTTGTTGAAAACTTGTATGAAAGGCGAGAATTTGTTTTTAATTATACTGATATTAACACAAATATAATCAAATAAAGTTTATTTTTAAACCTTATGTTAAATTCGTTTACCGCAGAAATATGGCGCTTAATAAGAATGAAAACAAATTAAATCGAGCTCTCCCCTCTCGGTACGCACCTGATAAAAATAATAATTTAGTAAAAACACTGAAAATTACCTACTATTAAAAGCGGTTTTGGGATCTGAATTTTAAATATTTAAAAATTCAAAATAAAATTTCCTGTCAAGATGTCACATATTAGAGCCAAATTTTTTTTATGTAAAACATATATATTTAAAAATCAAAGCATAAAAAACCCAAAATATGCATAATTTATAATTTTTTATTTTTCAAATTTTTTTGACCTGAATTTAAGTACTAGTATGGCTTAACAAAAAAAGGAAGCTGTAATCATCTTCTTTAAAGCGGGTTTTGGATTTGTTATACTCGAGATATGATTTTTTAAAATTTGCTAGTGTAATTTTTTTTTTTTAATTTTTAATGTTTGCCTTCAGCCTTTACCCTATAACTGTTTTTCCTGTTAAAATTGGTATAAAAAATATAAAAACGAAAGCCTAATTAACTGAAGCTCCATTAAAAGGGTGCTTCGGTTAAGTATAAGGAATTAAGAGGAACCGAGATATCCGAGTTGAGGAAGTAGTCAATATTTTGTTACAAGCTGATAAGGAACTAATTCACAGTTTCATATCTCAACTATTTAAATCCTATGACCAATTTTTAAATCTAAGAATTAAGCTAAAATGGTAAGTTAGAGACCTATACTATGGTGTATCATAGAAATTGCAATTAAAGGGGCTATTTAAAAATACAATAATATACAGGGTGGTATTTGAAAATAAATAAAGTTTGCGAACCTTGGCAACACTGCGTAGTTTTTTACAGAATTTTAAATTAGAATATTGACTGATTAAATGCACTGTCGTAAAAAAAATACACAAAAGAAATTTTAAAAATTCAATCAGGGTCGTAGCCATCTCGGTTAGATAATCGCTAATAAGTTCGAAATGGTGCATCAAAGACTCATTGGCTTACATACAAGAAAGTTTAAAGGTGTATGGAAGCCCAATACTGTAAAACAAAATTGTCCAGGCGTGCAGGGCAGCGGGAATCGGGGGATTGGCTCCGCGGAGTTTGCGCAATGAATAAAAGGTCAGAGCCGGACTTCCATAATTCTTTGTTACTATCTATAAAGTTGACATCATCAAATGTATTCAAGCATTCAGTGTTTTAAATTTTTGACAAAATTGTTGGTTATTCAACGATACTACATAGAATATTTAAAATTATTGTGTAATATTGGATTTTATATCATCTGATATAATATGGAAAGAATAGCTGGCGCCACTTTACAGCCTCCTATTTAAATGGTCGATATTTTTGGGAGTTTTGTATTTTTACCAAATATCTTTGTAAATAAATAAAAACAAGATTATTAAATAAATTTCAAACATTGTATGATAGTTTCATGTACTTATCACCACCTAACCTAAAGTAAAAAATGCCGGTATGTTACCCTTAGATTTGCAAGACAAAACCACAACCTCTAGTCATTTTGTTACGATATTATAAGTAACAAACAATAAACACAAAATTATATTCACAATTTAATAAACACTAATCACTAAAATAGGAAGGTTTTTATCAACAAAAAACTTCTGCAACCACAAAATATAATCACACAAAGCAAAACAATCGAAACTAATACGGCTCTCATAAAAGTATATGTATTGCCTAACTACACACTGATTTATCAGTGTGTAAGTAGGCAACACATTAAATTATTTCGTGGAATTTCGTTATTGCGCAAAATCGGCGGGGCCAACTCTGACAGTTATTTTCATACTGGGCTGGACATTTTTTGATCGAATGGGCCATAGCATTGGGCTTCCATACACCTTTAAACTTCCTTGCTTACATATCGTTAAATTTGTCTCTAAAAGAACCATCTAAAAATGTTATGTAAAGGGTGTTTTAATACAAAAAAGAACTTTATGTATTTGTACCCTGTATTTTAAAACTTAAAAATTCTAAATATAGTGTATTATTAAAGATACTTTTACTACAAACCGAGTTTGTAAAATACTTTTTCTCGTATAACTTATAGTATCTGAGGAAGGTATACTTAATAAACGGGCCATCTTGTAAAGGGTTTTCTAATAAGAATTATATGAATTTGTAATGATGTAGTAACCATGGTAATACAGTTACACCTGTCACTAGTTGTCATTTATGTTCAGTAAACTCTAACAGTTTATTATGGCTAAATACTAGTCCAAGAACGTCTGGTTATTGTCCAAAAATTTTACGAAAATGATCGTAAACACTTTTAGCTCACTTCGCGGAAATAATCGCCCTTCTGTGCTTGCCATTCGTCGCATCGTTGAGAAATTTAAAAGTAATTTTACTCATCACAATGTATAAACTCTAGTAAGACGCCGAAATGCCAGAACTGTTGAGAATGCTGCTGTAAGAGATAGTGTTGCAGAAGATCTAAATTTATCAATTCCTCGTCGTGTTCAAGAGTTAGGATTAAAAAAAAAACAACAACTTTTGCAAAAAGATTTAAATTTACACCCGTATAAGATTGTTTTGACCCAAGAACTTAAGCTACTGGACTATCGTCGGCGCCGCGAGTTTGCTGCTTGGAGTTTAAACGACTTCAACGGGATCACAATTTTGCCGAAAAAATTATCTTTTTTTAGATGAAGCTCATTTTTCCACCGTAAATAAGCAAAATTGCCGTTTCTGGTGTGAAAACAATCCACAACAGATTTACGAGATCTCCTAAAGGTAAATGTATGGTGTGGTTTATGGCAGGTTGGTATTGTTGGATTTTTTTTTTTCAAAATGAGTTGAAGATTCCGTTGCAGTGAATCGTGAAAGGTATCGACAAATGTTGACAAATTTTTTATGGCCAAATTTAGATGCGCTTGATTTAATAGATATGTGGTTCCAGCAAGACGGCGCTACATGTCACACTGCTCATGAAACTGTCGCCATTCTGCAAGAAAAGTTTGGTGAAAAGATAATTTCAAGAAATGCAACTTTTGCCTGGGCACCAAAGCTGTGATTTAAGCCCCTCCTTTAAAAAAAAAAAAAAAAAAAAAAATTTTTTTTTTGTGGGTTTATTTAAAATCTAAGGTTTATGCAAACGACCAAAACCCCTTTGGATTGAACTTAAACCCCGATTTTTGCACAAAGTCTTCGAAAATTGATTCTTGTTAGTGTAAAAGGGGCTTGCGCAGGGTAAAGCTGGTGGGGGGCCGAGATAATAATAATAAAATTTTTTGAAGTGAAAACCGGCCCAAATTTGAGGTGAAGAGACTTAGAAGCAATTACAGGCGACGTTTACGGAGAATTTGGGAATCGAATTATTGGAATAAATAAAGTACTTGCTACCAACATGCTACAGTGCCTGTTTTTTTTCTCTTTGGGGTGATTAAGTGGACGCAAGAGGAACTGCCCTGGACGTAGCACAGGGTGCATCTTACCTCCCCGCTCATCAATACCCCCTATTTACCTCCCCGCCCCAGGGAGGTCGTGGCCTTTAACTTAGGTGTATGCACGATCGACGGTTTTTTTAGTCTTGCTTGTCAAGTTGCCAATAGTACTGATCCACTGATGCAACTAGTAAGAGCCAAAATAGCTAATGTTGGAGCGTTTCTATTCAAGGCGCGGAGGGCGGGAAAAAAATTGGTCTCAGATTTGCAAAGATCCAAACGCGACAGTCCTTTAAGACTTGATTGCCTAAGAACTGCATTAAAAAAAGAGCAAAAACAGCAGACCTTTTCAGAAGATCACATTAAAACCCCCGGAGTATTTTACCGAAACATAGAAAGACTCAATCTATCTCGGGGGAAAACCCTAAAGGGGGTTTTTGTGAGGGGGGGGAAAACATTGGGGATCCAAAGCCATTTTCTACATTCCTGATACTGCTTGTCGAGTTTTCGACCCGAAAACTAATGCACTTATTGTCAGTTTCCCCGTGCATTTGGGTTCTTTATTATCACCTAAACATTATTACGGCATCGCAAACACAATTTTTTCCATTTTTCTGGCGATATCGAGGCAGTAGTAAAATGACAAATGTCGCATATTTGGAATTTGCATTAACTACGCATCAAATTCGCGCAAATAAACCTGGTATCGTTCTCCTTGATAAAGGAATAACATTAACTATTTTGATTAGTTCTCCCCCCAGGGAAACTAACATCGATAAAAGGAACGGAAGAAACGGCAAATATCAGGATCTACTTGGCGAACTTCGGGGCTCTTTCGGAGTATAACGTCTATTGGTTGCCTGTTGTCGGCGTTTTGGGGGCAAAAGAAAATGTGTTGGGGGAGCTAAGTGTATTCCCGCATGTCAACATTCCCCGAAAAACACCGGTGATGAAAATGCGAAATCTGTTGTTCGGGTCCCTTCGTTTACTGAGGCAAATGAATTTGGCCGAAGATCCTGACCGACGGATGCACCAGTGGTCTTGATACGGAGGCCTTCCGAATGACGCCGATGGGGTCGGAACCGGGATACGTTTTGGATCTTTCTTAAAGGGAAAAAAACTGGATACGATACATTTTATACATTTAAATATAGGGTTTGTAATTTTTAAACGAACCTTTTTAAATAATTTTTATATTTTAAATACAGTAATCTTTTTAGACTAGTGGGGGGCCACGGCACCACGGACCCCCCCCATTTACCCTATCTCTTAAGAAGCAGGTGGACATTTAAACGACGTGCTTTTCAAAACAAAATGTATTATTTACTTCAAAAGGAATATAAAAATGTGTTTATCTAAATCATTTATATTTTATTTAATTTTAAAATCAAACGTTCTTATTGGAAAACCTTTTTATATATTGCGCTATTGGTTTTAAGTTAAAGCCTCCTCCCTCTCACTCGGCCTAAAAAAAGCCCAATAAAGCCACGTTCATGCTCATAAAAAAAATCTTTTAATTTTTTTAATTAAATACTTTATTCTTACCTGCCATAACAGTATCCATAGTCCAGAGGCTTTTCATTCTGAAAAAAAAAAACGTTATTTTAATAAAACAATTACTTTTTGCAAATCCTTTTTGAATAAAAAAAAAAATTTAAGAGATTGTTTTTTATTTGTTGATTGGGTGATTCCAAGTAAATTTAATTCTTTAGTACATACACGCATCCTTTTTAAAGCATCCTTTATTAATTCTTGTACTCGTTCAACCGTGATTTAATACTATAAAAAAAAAAAAATAGTATATAAGGTGGGGATTTTTTTCCGGCCAAAATTTTAAGTGGGGGAAAAAATCGATCGACTTAAACCCGGAAGTTTAAAGGTGTATGGAAGCCCAATGCTATGGCCCATTCGATCAAAAAATTGCCCCCTATAAAATAACTGTCGAGTTGGCCCCAGTTTTGCGCAATAACGAAATTCCACGAAATAATTTTAAGTGTTGCCTACTTACAACATAAATCAGTGTGTTTGGGAACACATTATACTTTTTTTGGGAGCCGTATTAGTTTGATTGTTTTGCTTTTTGTGATTATATTTTGTGTTGCAGAAAATTTTTTTAATTGATAAAAACCTTTTATTTTAGTGATTAGGGTTTATTAAATTTGACTATAATTTTGTGTTTATTGTTTG
>JAHBCN010015079.1:0-21679 GCA_019359885.1 Listronotus oregonensis
CATATAAAAATTTTAGCTTTGTGGAAGCAGGTTAATTTTTTTTTTGACATTTTCAAAATTTTAAGAGATGATGAAGTAACCGGAGGATACCCGCCAGAACGGTATTTTTATAATTGACCGATACTAAAATAATATTTAAAAATTTTCTAGCCTTGTGGGAAATGGGTTAGTCGGATGGTTCACTGGCTTTTAGACTTTATATAAAAAAGCACAAAATTCCCAAAATCAAAAACATGTCAATATGCATATTTTATTTTATTGATAATAATTACAAAATAAACTGGAACGCTTCTAGTATTTTAGCAAAAATATAAAAAGGAGTTTTTATATTATTAAACAAGGTATCTGCATAGCATTAATATCATTTGACTTAAATAATACTGCTGTTTACTTAATACTGAGGTAATTTAAG
Organism: Listronotus oregonensis; assembly: GCA_019359885.1. NCBI lineage: Eukaryota > Metazoa > Arthropoda > Insecta > Coleoptera > Curculionidae > Listronotus > Listronotus oregonensis. The sequence goes on from JAHBCN010015079.1 coordinate 413, forward strand.
AAAATCTTAACATCAATTATCTCACCACCATTTTTACTTGGAAAATTATAAATATAGCTGGCAGAACAATTTAATTAGTTGTTAGTTGTGGTTAGTTGTGGTGACATTACGTGCTATGTAAATTAAAAAAAAGTACTCATAATTTTCTGTATTTTTTTAGCAACATTAAAATAATTATAACTGTTTAATTTACATTCATAAGTTTATTTTATATCTTGAAAACGGTGACCGACTTGTCGTCGAAACGTTAATACTTTTTTTTATTTTTTTGAAGGGTTATTTTGAGTTTCTTTTTTAGATGATTCCTACGGGCCAATCGACCCTGTGCACTCTTTTGGTGCACACGTCTTAACCTTGGAACGTGGACCAAAAGGGACACTTCTTGCATGTCTGGCGAGTAATCCAACAAAAATTTTGTAATAAGAACTTTTATTCATACTTACTCGCTTACTCGCATCTACCTTTTTAATTGTTAATATTTTTTTAAGAAATACTGTATGAGTAAGAAGGAATAATCCAATATTAGTAAAAGTTGAATCAATTCAATTAGTACATTTTTTAAGCCGTTAATGTCTTCGTAAATTCTAAAATTATACTTGTAAGATAAGTACTTTTATCTCTGTTTATAAAATTTTTGTTTGTTTTTGGAAGTCAGAACCATGTTTTTTTTTTCATTGAACTATTTGACAAATTTAAATATATATATATATATATATATATATATATATATATATATATATATATATATATATATATATATATATATATATATATATATATATATATATATATATATATATATATATATATATATATATTTAGGAGTGTATGAAACTAGAAAACACCTTACAGTTAGTAGATATTTAAATAATGTCTGTAGTACAACTACCAATTTGTCCATAGATTAAAAAAATGCACAACAGGTTTATGTTTTCGTATTTCAGCAATCTTCATGGAACTGGGATAATGGATTAAATATACAGTGACCGGCATAATTCCTAATCCATTCTCCAAAACAAAAAGTTATAATATAATTTGAAAGTAGAACCTTCTATTCAAAAACTGAAAATAATGCCTACTTTTCCAACTTACCCCGTATAGCGATTAGATCAAGCACAATTTTCTGTTGTAAAAAATCTTTATTGCCGATTATTTTTGAAAAAACATCAATTTTTTTTATTCATAAAGAGTAAAAATTTATTTGGACACCTAAAAGAAGCAACCGTAAAATTATACTTCTTTTTGGATCAATTAGGCAAAAATTAAAAAGTGTTTTTAGATAAATGTTCCATATCATTTTTGTCGTATCAATAATGTCTTCGCTTTCAACATGTACCTTTATATTTTTCTCTTACAATATTTAAAAATTAAATTAAACCTGTTTATTAAAATTATGACAAAAAAAAAAAAATGGTAAAAGTTTAAAAAACCGTTTCAGGATCAGGAAACAATAAAAAACTTACACCATTGATTACCTGGAAAATAATAATATGTTTATGTTTTTGTTTCGTGTGTAGATTTTTAGGCAAAAAGAAGCGTTATATTACGTCTGTTTCTTTAGGTGATTCAAATAAATTTAAATTCTCTATGGAAAAAAAAATATTTTTTTTTAAACGAACGTCAATGAAGAACTTTTACAACAGGAAATTTTGTTCGATCTAATCGCTATACGGGGTAAGTTGGAAAAGTAGATTTTAGTTCCAATTTTTAAATAGAAAATTCTGCGAAACCCAAAAACCCCCAAAATCAGCCTTAAAAGTCACTAGGGATTTGGAGACTTTTTAGGGTGATTTTGGGGTACCGTGAATAAATAAAAAGCCATTTAATCTGTTTATATTTTACCAGCGCCTTAAGAAAATTACCTGTGTTTTTCAAAATTAGTTTTATCTTTTAAGTAGGTGACAAAGCTCCACCTCTTGTTTCTACGACATCATCAAGAAAATTAAAATTGAATAATTTACGATATATATCGTTGTTAAATCTTCTTTTCTGATTATACACTTTTTTTGGGTCCGCATTCATAAAAGCTGCATTTTTCGAATTTCATTTCATAATTTGTGCTGCCGGAAGTTTCTTAAACAGTAATTTAGGTAGTAGTTATTTAAAATAACGTTCGTGGTGGCACTACCGCGTTGTCTAAAAGGTGCTGAATAATATTCATGTTTCATGCTGGGCAGCTTGACGGAATAAAGATGGTTAACTCGAAAACCGCACTACGTACTGGTATTTGATATATATGTATATTATATTCTAATATAGTATAGTATATGCAAATCCTTCGTGAGTTGTCACAAAGATAAAAAAAAAACTGAAGTTAATACTGCTAGACGAGCGATTTTTAGGACATCTATAGATGTAGAGGAGTAGATACTTCTGAAGTGAGGTATCTACTTCTATATACATTTCATACCACTTATAGGTTATCTTTTTTGGTTACCATGGATCTTATTTATAAGTTACTGGTTAAGAGCTTTCCCTGATTTCATCCGAAATATTAAATGTACAATAAATAAATATATATATATATATATATATATATATATATATATAAATATATATATAAAATATATATATATATATATATATATATATATATATATATATATATATATATATATATATATATATATATATAAAATATATATTTCTAACGTTATTAAATACAGGTTAAATTGATACCGACCCTTCGAAGATCTTTATTGTAAACAAAATTAAAATAAATCGAAACCAAGGCATAAATAATTATTCGACATTCTCATTCCTGAATAGTCTATCTACAGATCCGCTCAAACAAAACTGAGATACACAAAATTGTTTGAGTTAGCACCCCTGATTTCCCTACCATTAAGGGATGAAGGCGGGGCTCTCGTACCCAGATGTTATCATTAGTCAGTGGCCTGAAATGGGCGGAGTCAACTTGTCTTTTGTTTGCAAGGTAAATAATATTTTGCACAATATATACACCTTTGTGTGGATTAGAATGGGTAAGAGCTTTACAGGGTTGGAATGGGTCTTTATATTGCACTAAAATAACTAAATAAATACCCTAAAAACGCATATTTGGTTTAGGTTTTAACTTTCAGTATTTATATTAGTGCGCAGTGCTGTGGATACATGTAGAGAAAATAACAATTTTAAAATACTTGGATATATTGTCTAATTACATTGCGTTGCAAACAATGAGCTGACATAATAGATAGAGAAAGTATTTCATTCATAAACGCAATCAAGAGCTGCGCCAAACATGTTGTGTTTATTATTGACGATAGAATGATACAAGCATAGTTTGTACTTACTTGTGAAATGATAATTCAGGAGTCATATTCGTCACTTTACACACTGCCTTACCATTTTAATTTATTAAAAGTACATACACTAAACTGAAATTTATACAATTGTCACAACAATTACCCAAACAACAAAAAACATTTGGACTAAAACGCCATATTAAATGTGTCATCTGTCGAGCGAAGCCAAAGGTGGTGGAACACACGTACACTTCTACGAAAAATCCGCTGTTGTCACGTTGGCGCGCCTTTATTAGTAGCTGTCTAAAAACAAAATAGTATTTTGACATCATTTCTTTTCTGTGTTAAACTTTATAGTAATAAATATAACAAATATTATTCACAGTTTAAAATACAATAGTAGGGCTTATTTTGATGTAATTTTAGGAATAAATTAAGTAAAATTTAATCATAATATACTATCAAGTAAATGAAACAGAAAGATACTTGGCAGCCACGCTTTACGACAAAATAGCAATTGTAGTAACCATTTTCCCGTGTTTTGGTGGATTTTATTGTTTCGAGTACAGAGAATCATTCATCGCTAGGCAGAACCTTAGAATGTGCGTTTATGATGCCACGCTTATGCCAAATCCATGCTTTCTCCAGTTTCTGTTTTAAAAAGTAAATTTATATTATTTTTTTTTAAAAGCAAACATCAACTTTATACTTTTTTTGGGCAGCAACGATACTAGTAATGTCAAAAGCATGTAGTCGAGAAGAACAATATAATATGACTGTTAATGGTATCGATGTGCTAGATGCATTTTATTATTACTAATCCACCACTCATCTATGGTCATAAAGAAGAAAATTTTCAATATATTAAAACCCCTTTATCCTATTAAAAACAAATTAAATTAAAATAGTCAAAAATAGCGGACCATTAATTACCAAGATGGCTGATTCTAAAACTGTAGGTTAAAAACACCAAAAAACGCATTCCCTATTTTCGCACAAAGAATCGAATTATTTACCCGTAAGAAACTCATTGAACGCATTGAAAGTAATTTGTATTCTATAGCTCCAATTTTTTTTCGCACAAAGAATTAAAGTACAAACAAAAATACTGAAAAAATACATAGGAAGTACGTAATTTGTACCTGTATTGTTTGGTAACAAAAACGCAAAATACCTTAATTAGAACAACTGTTATTTTAACAGCGTTCTTAAATAAAATTACTATTATTTAAGAATTATTTTTATTTGGGCGTTAGATAAAAGTTAGGGGAATGCCTATTTGGCAACTAAAAAAAAGAACTTTTGTATCGGTTATTCAATAACTTCGAGATCATAGAAGCTTTTGTGATTTAAATCAATCCATGCAATTTCTTTTTGTGGGGCACTATAAATCAATGTTTTTTATGCTTAGTGAAGTTTCTAATAGTGTGAAATAGTGATGCGATTTGAATAGGATTTTGTGACTCGAGTTACTCGAGCATTTTTACTACCTCACTCGAGTTTTCGAGTCACTCGAGTAAAATTTCACTGGAGTTGCAAGTTTGCAATTGGAGTGACATTTCTTTTAGCAACGAATTACAAGATGCAAGTTTAAACCTGTCAGTCTTGGTTTGTACCGGCACGGCATAGATAATATCAAATAGATCGCTTTAGTGAAGTGACATCTAATGGCAACAGAATCAACTTGATGCGCCGAGTTGATTCGATAACTCGAGTGCATAGAGAGTCGAGTAATATTTTTTTTCAATACGAGTTTGACAAATTCACTCGAGTGACTCGAGTAAAAACATGGCTCGAGTCGCATCACTAGTGTGAAACAACTGCAGTATCGTGTGGATATAGCGGCTTAATTAATAAGGAACAAAAAACGTTTTTCTGTGACTGTGGACTAATATGCAACGAAAAACACATGCTTGAAGGCGAACGGAGTCATTTCAGGCGTACTAAAGGTATCAGGCCTTTTCCTATTGTTTTATTAATAAAATTAAAATTATCTTTATTATTTATTAATGGGTATTTTTTAAAAAAATTTGGTTATTGTTGTAATGAAATATAAGAAATATATTTCGTTAGAGGTTTTTCTTGTAATCCTAACTACGAATTATTAATTAATAAGTTGGGATATTTATAAAATATTTTGGTGCATGCGCCGGTGAAAATATTTAGGAAGAAATATAATACGAAGTTCAGCCGCTAGACACCACATATAAGAATATGGTGGGGGATATGATAACTTACTTGGGTACTAATAAATAATAAAGGGATTATCTCGTTCCTGCTTCCCAACTTGGTAAGTTGTCTGATTTTTGCTATTACTATTTGATATTCATTTATAAAACTTATTTCGTTTTATGTAAATGTTACTTGATTTTAGATTATTCTAAATTATTATGAATTACAAACTGTGATTCCAGGGTTTGTATTATGTTTTTGGAATACCTTTGAAAGAAAATAACCTCAAAACACGTTTTAACAGCTTTCTGGGTAAATTCTCGTTTAATCCAAATCATCGTGCAACTTTTTAACAATTTTATAATTAGAAAAGAACAAACAAACTTCAATCTTTCTATCACAATAAATATTTTTGGGAACTGATCTAAATTTTATGAAAATTTACCAATTTCGTCAAAAATAAACTCACTAGAATATTGAAAAATATCACACGAATCATCTATTTAAAAATCAGTTTCTGCCGATCAATTATGATTTTAGGAAAGGAGTAAATTAGAGAAATCTAACCAAAGAGAGACCAGATAAACGAAACAACGTCCTGGACGAAAGTTAAATTTGAAGCAGTTTTGGGGAATTGCTCTAGTGCATCAACAAGTTAAGTACAGTATGGTAAGTTTTCCATTTTCCTATTAAATTTTCGATATTTTTATGTCTATTTTTATTTTTAATAATTTAAATCTCGTTTGAGGAAAACTTACCATATCTTGATTTGTGTAACGGTACCAGCATTTCTCCACTTCTCTTGAATTTTATCTAAATTTCTTTTATTTTATCTTCAACTCGTGTAAAATTTTATGAATTAGCAAGTATCAGACAGCATAAATCATAATGGGGTTAGGGGAGAGATCTATCAGTCAGCTATTTAATTATTTTAAGTTGTTTTTTATTAATGTAAATTCATATCTATTTTTAGTAAATTGCTCTGACGATATAAATCAAATTTTATTAGTTATAAGAAATTAAATAATTTGGAATATTATTTCCGAATTTGGGTTACTTTACCTGGAATAAGGAGAAGAATGCAGGAGATTCTCGATAATTTTTATTATTTTTTTAACCGTTCATTACTTAACTAAAATAAAATAATTTGTCGTTCAGTTTAATAATATATTTTCTGTAACTTTATTACCGATATAAACTTATTTCATATCTATAAAACAAGGAGATTGTTACTATTACCAGTGTTCTTGGGATATCTTATTTTTATTCTAATTTTATCTAGAAATTAGACATTTATCCTTTTGCATGTAAAACAAAATCCAATGCGGAAGAAACTCTCAGGCTGTCAAGAACCTAAGAGATATAACATCTAGTCAACAGCTTTCAAATCAACAAAGGCCAATCCAGGAACTCCAGGCATAGGTTCCCTGCATACCAAAACAGGGTCTCCACCGTCAGATTCTTTAACCTCAGGAGACAACTTTCATCATCAGGACAGAGCTGCCTTGCACTGAAATATCCTCTAGTCAATACATACACAGAAAGCATAGTTGAAAAGGTGACACATCAAATAACACATTATGCCATTCTGAAGATGTTTCAAATATGTAAAAATGTCTAATAATATCAAATTTTAATCAAAATATTGATTCACTTTTAAGAACTAAAATATTGTGAACACAACTATAATTTTAATAAATCATTTAAATTTATAATATCTTTCTACTCCTTTCTTGCAAGCAAACGAAATTTCAAGGCATTTAAAGTCTCTTAAAAGATAGTTTTAAAGCTAAATTCATAACTTGTTAATTACCTAATTTGTCGCATTAAATTATATAGTGCCTTGGGATTTCTGGCGCCCATAAAAAAAATTAAGTTTCAACGTCAAACCAAGCTATCATTTCAACAACCTCACCCGAGATGAGTTTCATATAGCCTAGTGGAACGTGGGCTTTTTATAACAATTTACAAGTGGTGCCCAACGCCCTTTTTTCCAACCAATTACATAGTACTGTTTATTGGGTACAAAATAGAATATTTGACAAAATTGAAAAATTTTAATTATTTGCATCTTTTGACAAACGGGTCTCATGCTAAAAGTATTTATCTGTCCATATACGTTGCCCACAGGTACATACATGTTTTTTTGGAAAGTTTTAAAAAAAGTTTTGATTTAAAAGAGAATGCTTAAGTGTGTCTCTATACTTCCAATGGACTCGCCCATTTTAATATAAAAAAATTCCATATCACCATGTTATAAACTTCGGCGAGTAAATAAATTAGTGAAATATAGTAGACATGGCCAATATTCGAAAATTACAAATATTTAAAATTGACAGATCCAGCTAGGTATATTCTTAAGTCTCGTATTAATAAACTGCCTCTTATTTCATTAGGACACCAACAGTACGTTAGTACTTAGACTTAAAGCCTTGGTGGACTGTCCCACGATAAAAATATTAGGGCAACAAAAGAGGGTCAACATCGCCGACTATAAGACTTTTGGCTCTTAGAGATCGTTTTGGTTGGACTTGGATTGCAAATCAGTGGTTTTAGGAACACCGAAGGCTAGTCGGTATGCATATAGTGTATCGCCAAATAAAGTTTTAAATTTTTTCTTACCGTCCTCATTGAGTGTTGCCATTGACTCCTGACCTTCTATGAACCTATTGCAATGGTACAGAGACAGACTTCTGTGAAAGCAGGAATGGGATCAGCTGATCGTTAGTGATGACTCTCACTTTTATTTGGGTAAGAAAAGACTTGTTTATCACACACTGGGTATAAAGGTATACGGTGCCACCGGATATGATAGCAGCGCACATCTAGTCTTTGTTAGAGATAAAATGACGGCCTCTCGGTTTATTCAGGAAGCAGTGGAACCATATGTCCTTTCATATTTTGTGACGATCGAAAACCTCATTTTAACAAGACCATGCCAGAATACATGTAGACAGAGTAACCGTAGATTTGATAGATCAACACGACATTAACTGCTTTCTATGGCCTCCAAGATCGCCTGATCTCTTTCCGATCAAACAAGTGTGGTACATCCTAGGTCGTAGATTGTTGAACTTACAGTACACTCTTTACAATCTGGCAGCGCTTCGACATAAGTTATAGGTAAGATGAAATGAGATACCCAAAGGATATAGACCATCAGTAAGTGTACAAGAAATCAAGGGTCCGTCCTCTACATAATATTAAACTTAATTCTGTTAGTGATGATTTTGATTTGGCTTAACAACACCCATTTATTAGCTATTTTGTACTATACAGGGTGTCCCAGAAGTAATAAGACACAGCGCAACAGCAGATTCCTTAGGTCTAATGCAACTTTCGTAAACTTGCCTTATCCCAAAGTTGATAAAAACTAAGATACAGGGTGTCAAACTTTTAATTTGTTTTCGTTTTTTCGTAATTATTTCTTACATAGCGGTACAAAATTGGAGAATTGGGGGTTCTTTAAAGCGATAAATTTAAATTCGTCCATACTTTTACTGCTCCTGGTAGAGGGCGCCAACTACGAACTACCCCACCTGTTTTAGATGGCATAACTTTTTTACGCTTAGTATATTCTGTGTCAAAAATGTATACCTTATTAAAGTTTCTAGAAGCAATTGTTGTCGAGATAAATGCATTTTTAAGGACCCCGCAATTTTTTAATGGAAATGGTTTTTGGCCAATTGTTTTCATACTTTGCAAAGTAATAGTTTTTAACACGCTGATCAAAAGTCTCCACGTACACAAACCCCTCTAACTCCTCCAAAATCAGCCTTAAATGTCAGTGGGGATTTGAAGAATTTTAAGGGTTATTTTGGGAGGGTTAAAGGGGTTTCTGGGTTTTGTGCACGGGGAGAGTTTTGATCAGCGTGTTGAAAACTATTACTTTGCAAAGTTTGAAAACAATTGGCCTAAAACCATTTTCCATAGAAAAATTGCGGGTTGCGGGGTCCTTTAAAATTCATTTATCTCAAAAACAGTTGCTCCTAGAGACCCAAATGCGATATACATTTTTGACGCAGGGGAAATTATAGTAACTTCTTTTTTTATGAACAGGTCAATATACTAAGCATAAAAAATGTTATACCATCTAAAACAAATGGGGTAGGCCGTAGCTGGCGCCGTCTACCAGAAACATCAAAAGTATGAACGAATTTAAATTTCTCGCCTCAAAAAACCCCCGAATTCCCAATTTTGTACCGCTATGTCATTTAGTTAAAAAATTATTACAAAAAAACGAAAACAAAATTAAAAGTTTGACATCCTGTATCTTAGTTATTATCAACTTTGTGATAGGGCAAGTTGACGTTAATTGCATTATTTAGACCTAAGGAATATGCTGTTGCTCTGTGTCCCATTACTTCTGGGACACCCTGTATATATATGCAGAAAATAGATAAAATACATTTATGGTTACTAACTTTTTGTCGAATGTCTTTCTCATGTTACTGTTTGTGATGTTACGCTTCACTGCAAAATGCTTTAAAAAACTATATTGGTTAGTTAAGTCCTAATTAAATGCTTCTTATCATATGGAAAATAAAATAATTCCCTTAGTGTCTTTTAAATCTACAAAACAAAAAATATTTAAAAGTTTTTGTCCATGCAATAATTAAAATAATTCCAACCTGTAAGCATTTATATAATAATTAATATTAATAATCTGGATTTGATATTGCAATCCGGCTCTGAACTGGGAGATCGACTTAGAAACTCCCATTCTAATCATCATTGCGGAGTTCGGTATGCATAACTATGGTTTAACATTAGAATGTGAAGGGTTGTTATATTAGATTCATCCACTTGGTGACGCGCTTGACTACCCTCATGAAAATAATTCGAAATGCTTTTGCTCTCTCTTTGTTTTGTTCTACCAGGTTTGCTTGCAATATAGCTTTAGTTCTTACAACTTTATTTTCATTTCGTTCGCAATTAAATTATTTGTTGTTTGAAGGTTTGTCTTGTTTTGTATTTTAGAGAGATTATTAAATTAAATGTTTTTGTTTGATGACTATAGTATTTTTTTAAAATTAATAATTGCTGTAGAAGGCTTAACTGCTATTATTATTTATTTGCACATCACATTTGCGGATCAGAAATTGTGAATTATACAGTAGCTGTAGGTAAAACAAGCTTTTGGAGTATGGGCGTTAAATGAACAACTAAAAAAACACAGTTTAAACATTTTTAAAAAATTGCTACTATATACAACAGTAACCCTCAGTGCAGTGTGAATCTGTAGCAGCCTTAGGCCGCGTTTACATCAAAGTCTTTCAGTAAGTTTTCCACAAGTTGCGGCAATTTGTTGCTTTTTCTCCACTTGTGGAGAGACAAATCTTCTACTTAATTTAGGTTTCCACTAAATGTTTTCCGCGGAGTGTCGGTAAAGATCAAAAAAAGTTGAGAACTAAAAGTGGAAGATTTGTTGCTGCGTGATTTGCGCAAGAAGTTTGTAGAAAACTCGTGGAAAACTGGAAAACTACTGCCTAAAACTTTCGCGCCAATTCTTTGGCAACAGGTTTTTCACTTGTTTCTCTAAATTTGAGAAGAGCGACTTTTAGTTTTCCACAAAAAATCTTCCATTTGTTGCTCTAATTTGAGAGGAGCAACTTTAGTTTCCTACAAACAATCTTTTGTCAACTTTTAGTTGTCAACTTTGGTGTAAACACGTCTTTAGTGTGGTTCATTACTTCCAGACCATGCTTAGTTTTAAGCCTTTTAAAAAACAAAAATAGTTAGGTAAGTTTTTTTTTACAACTGCTATAAAAAAAATCTATCCAAAAGGTTTTAATTAATTTCCTTTCTTTTTTTCGCTATTTGATGTAATAGTAAGTATCATAAGAGTTTTTTAAGCAGATCGAATTTTATGTAATGCTAGCTTTCGACGGTGGCTTCCTCCGCGTAGACTACACGATTGTTTTTTTTTTGTTCTAGCGGAAAAAATTCATAAGTTCGATACATGCGACGTCTGCCATCACGTGCCTGGCCATTCGGGTAGCCATACTTTATTATGTGCTTTTCTCTCCCACTTCGTCGCGTTACATTACATCACGCTCCACGCGCTCGGTCTTTTATCACACACTCCGCGGTGGAGCGCGCGTTGTACGATTGATCATTTTTTATTTTAACGTTTTTGAAAATACATATTTTTTTGTTAGAGATCGAACGCTGTTAGAATAACACCGATACGTAACGGTTTTATACGGGTTTGCCTTATGAGACCGTGACGTATCGGTGTTGTTCTTACAGCGTTCGATCTCTACCAACTGACACTTAAACAATTTATTTTTGTAAAAAAATTACAAATAATAGAGTAGTTACATTTTCATAGTTCTGGTTAATCCAGAAAGAATTAATTTCTTAAACATAATTTTATCCCCCTGTTTACACCTCGGAGGAAGAAGTTCTAAAAATACTACCACTTTCCATTTTCTGCTTAATTTGAAACCTAATTTCCAACTTCTATATTTACAACTTAAAAAATAACAATTTTTCTAAACAAACAGATTATTTTTAATTGTAATCAATAGCCTACATACCAATTTTCATACTTCTAAGTCCAGAAATGATGAAGTTCCATACAAACTTTCACACTTCATTCTAACCCCTCAGCAGGGGTGTGCCCGCTCTTTTTTTTGCGACCCGCAATCAAAACTAAAAACGTCAACAACTACGTAATAAGTTATAGGCCAAAATTAAAAAAAAATTTAAAGAATAACAGGCTCTAGAACCATCTAGTTAGTGTTAAGATGTTCATTGGCTTTTTTTCCTGGGAGCCGTCCTGATTTACTACTGGAGCAGGCAGCAGCCTTCTACAAGTCTGTATATCCCCGAGACTGGTTGCTTAATATATTTCTGTAGGCTCGTTTTTGGTTTTTCAAATAATGACCGTCACACATTTTGCAACTTGGGTCCCCATTGTATGAGCCTATCTTGTGTGCTATGGAGATTGGGTTGTTGCCACTCACTTTGATCTGGAATTTTTACCTCGAATTTTTTGTTAAATGAGTATTGGTAGTCATTTGGTCTGTTCTCACGCCCATGATGTTGTCACCAACCTGACTTTTTATTTCGTTGTGTCCCAAGCTAGCGTAGACATCAGTTGGTTTTTGTTGCAGTCGGAAGTAGTCCATTCTTGCCTTTTCCATCACTATGAGGTTAAGTGGTGGAAGGTCTAAGAAACACTCCATGGCTGCTGGTGGGGTTGTTTTGATTGGTCCTGTTATAGCTAAGCAAGCAAGTCTATGTACCATAATAGTGTGTGTAACCAAATAACCATGTTTGGTTTAAGGCCCCATGTTTTTCCATGAGCGCATCTGATTAACATAGGAATCATCTCCGCTTTCTTTCTTATTTTCTCTAGATTTTGGTTCCAGGTAATTTTGGAGTCTAGAATGACACCCAAATATTTTATCTCTCCCGCAATTTTGATTGTTTACCTGTTAGGTTTAGGGGTCCTAAGCCTTCTAGTTTTCCTCTTTTGGTGAAGGTGACTATGGCTGATTTGGAAGGGCTTATGTTTAGTCCCTCCTTTCTCGTCCCTCGCATAGTAGAAGAAACATGTTGAAGGGGGTGTTTGACCTTCGAGAAGAAATTTATACGTTTATGGCTAACAAAGGAAAACCTAGTGGCGTCTTCGATGACTATAAATGTCATTGTTTGGTAGCACCTATGTGTAGAATAAATCATGTCAAATCAATGAATAGGACCAGAATAACGGACTTGCAGCTTAAAAGTAGTCTTTAAATTGTTACATCCAAGATAGTTCCAGACATTGTTAAAAATAAACAATGCCAGAAATCTCATGAAAAAGTTTTTTTTAAGAAATGTCCTTAAAAACATCTTAGTTGACGTCTCCTACTTATAATTTACCTCCGTGCCTTCATAGATTAAGAGGTTTTCGACATTTCGTCAGTTTTTGAGTTTATATACAGGGTGCCACAGATTCGAGTGCATGCATGGGGATCTCCGAAACCGTAAGAGATACGAAGTCGGTTAAATTATGGCAAAGTTGCGCATTTAGGTGCCTAACAACATGCCGATTAGAAAGTTGTAAAATTCCGAGTACTTCCGGAGGTATCCGGAAAAAACCGAAATTTGCTGTTTCGTTTAATTTTTCTGACGTTATTTAAAGAGATATGGAAAAACAAAAGACACTTTCTATGGACTTTTAGCTCTAAACAGCGTTGAGAATTTCCAACGACGTTTCTTTCGTTAAACCATCATCAACTTATTTAATCCTAATGTTTGCATTTTGAACAGTTATAATCCCATACAATATGTATAACACTTAATATTTTGTAAATACATATTATGAAATTATGGAAAATATTATCATATATATTTATAATAAATATTAGTTTAAATTTTTGTAATTGATATATGATATATAAAACAGTCGATTAAAAAAATATTGATATTTTACTGAAAACGATTTGATTCCCAAATTTTTGAGCTTAAGTGCATGATTTTAACTTCGAGATCCTTAAAAAGTCAAAATACATAGTGTCGGTTTAATTGGAATTTTTAGACAGCTTTAATTGCAAGTAGCATTAAATCAACTACTTTCAGATTTTAGTTTATCATTTTATGGTGGCCCAATCTAACTGGTTAATATTATTTATAACTATATATATATACAATATATATAAGTATATAAGATATACAATACATATATTATAAATATTATATATAAGAAAATATATATATTATATATATAAAAATATATTATATAAATTTATATATCTTTATATAATATTTACACAAAAATTTACATTTCCCAATTAGGACGCTACAGTATTGGACTCATTACATTATTTCGTAAATTAGGGCTACATTTTTCATAAAGCTGTTTCAGATTTTATTTATATGTGCCAAAAGTGCATTTTTAATTGCTTAGCTCGAAAACGTACAATTTTGTTTTTAAATTCTAATAGTAAAGTTTTTAAGAAAAATATTTGATAAATATTCTAAACTTTATTTCTTTTAAGAATAAATTTATTTTTACGGACGCCATATATTTTCATTTTGAAATAAAGTTTCAATATCACACAGGTCATGCTAAGCTTGAACATAAATTATGCTTAATTAATCTCCGTTTAAAACGATACCTTATTATAAATAATGATGCAAAATTAGTGTTTATTGTTTAAACCTTAAAATTAAGTTTTTATTTAAGTTACAATAATGGCTTTTAATTATTCCAATGATGAAAAGCTGGATATGATTATTTTAAATTAACAAATACGAAGCTAGCACTTGCATACAAAGAACAATTTCCGGAGCGGCAACAACCTAACCATTAACATTTTGATTCTTAGTTACGAACTTGTTTAGCATGTCTTTTGTGAAACGAATCCAAACTATTCAAAAAATAATGAAGCAAGGAGTGATCATAATGGAAAACGTTGGAGATGATTCCACAACATCGGTTAGAAAAGTGGAAGAACAGACAACAATTCCTAATCATCTGTGCATCGGTCTTTAAAAAATACCGTTTTCATTCATACAAACACGTATTGTCCAGGGTCTTCAGGGGAATGATTTCAATAGACGAATCACCTTTAGTCAATCGTTTATTACTAAATGTCAACAGATACCCAATTCCCAATCCAAGGTTCTCTGGACAGACAGAAACCCGGTTTACAAATTGTGGAATTTTTAATAGGCACATTATCATGCTGGGATACAGAAAATCCACATCATTTAGGGAAAGACGGCTACAAACAAGTTTGGCTTTAATGCCTGTGTGGCATCATAGGTAATTTAAAATGCATGGCAGAACTTTCCACAACCAACTAAGAATTATGGCCCTTACTAGAAATCTACACTTTTAAAATTAACAATTTTAGTGACAAAAAAAATTAAATGTTATAAATACTAAACAAGCTTAAAGAGTCTTTATGGCAATATCTAAATTTTACAAGTAGGATTTTATTAAAATTATTACAGCACAACAACAAAAAATATTATCCACACCCATTAAATAACTGAACGCTTATCCCAAGTTTTCTGTGTTTGGTAAATCGACATGCCGCACAGAGAGCGGTATTTATTGTTCTCGGCATGGCAATGCAAATAGTTCCATCACAAAGGCAGTATTTACAGCCGCAGGCCGCGGCGATGTTCACCATGTATTATATTACAATTGAGTTTTGGCTTTGTTCTCTTACGTACACACGCGCGCTTTTCGAGAAACATTCATTATTGCTGTTCAGGTTTCTCTATTTCGACATATCTACAAACGTACTTTTTGTTGGATTAACACTAGCGACAAAGAAATTCAGAATAAAGTGCAGATTTGTTGGATAGAGATTTCGTTATCAGGGGATAAAGGTGTGAATATTAAGAGTTCAACGTGTCATTACCTAATTGCTTTTTCTTATATCAAGTTCTGAAATCAATTTTAAAATCAAGTCACCGATATAAGCAAAATGGCCTTTATTTAACTAGGCGATATATTATACAAATAATTAGTAAAAACAGATTTTTCAAAAATATTTTTGAATGAGAAATACTATGGCAATTTATTGCATATTTTTGATTGGTTTACCTAAAAAAATAACTAAAGTGTCATAACGCGGTGTTGAGCCAGTAGGTTTACTTAATAAGTAAACAAATAATAAAACAAACTAAAACTGTCTAAATTTAGAATCATTAAATTCATCTGCAAAGTTTTATTATCTTCTATACTATTATTAGGTCCATTGAATATTCAGTAGTTTTTCTCTGTTCCACCAGTCAGATATACTTTTTTCCATGCGTTCTACTACTTTTCTCAGTAGTCTTTGCAATTTGTTGTAGAATTTTTCCAACGTTTTACCTGATGTAACTTAGTTATTATAAACATTCTTTTATAGAATGATTTCGCTCGTGCAAATTAGTTTTCAACAGCGTTACATTAGCAGTGGCAATGTCATGTGGTACCAACAAAATTCATAACGTGTTATGCAACATTTTGTGGACGACATATATTTTTTGTCTTTGTGTATTTTTGCCTTTACTATGGGTAAAGATTATTATAAACCGAGCAATGGATTCTGGTTTTTTGAGCCAATTATTGAACAGTCACTTTTGTACAACAATAAGTGATTATTGGTTTATTTAGTTTATTAGTGTCCGCGAGAATGATAAAACGCAGGGTCTAACACAGTTAGTGACTCTAAATTTAATATATATTTTTCTCTGACCCACCAAATGATTACATTATATTATATTCCATGTTATAGTATAGTAGAGGAAAAATTAAACTTGCTCTATCTATAAAACCAGTAGATAAGTCACTATTTAATATAGTATATCTGACGACAACCCTTCTTTCATTTTACTGATTTTAGCGAATTTTCGTGATTTTTTTCCTATAACTCAAAAGTATTGAGTAAGATTGATTTTTTAAATTAATTAATATAATAAAGCTAAAGCATATCAATTTATTAATGAAAAATATTATTTAAATGTACTGTCAAATGATAGATGCCCCCTGGCTCCTACACTAAATGACTTAAAATTATTTTTGTGAAGCAGTCCTTATCAAAGGGCATGAGAAAAAAACAAAACATATTTACTAATATAAACTGTTTTGGTAGAAGAAATAACAATAAAGGAGATATTAACGAAAATGTTATTTAGAACCCAAAAAATTTTATTTCAAAAGTAAAAAATGTAATTTTGTAAAATTATTTTAATTTTTTTTAAATTAAATAATTAATTTTATTTAATATTACTTAAAAATTTGGTAAAATGAATTTATTAGACAGTCTTTCTCAAGGACACGTCAAAAGGACAAAAATATTCAACACTTAAATAGGAGTTTTTTCCATAGTTTGGGTGTCTATATAAAAGCTTATATAAACAGTTTTAATAAGACAAAAAATAAAAGAGATATAATAAAACGTCATTTTGCCAACAATTTTACTTCAACATTGTAAAATTAGTACTTTTTTACCTGATTTTTTGTCTAAAAATAACTTTTCTAAATTTTAAACATTTTCCATATTTTTTGTTAAAAATTTTTGTCTTCACTTGCAATATTTAGTTAGCAAAATACAGTGACACTGCTATCGAAGGGAGGCGTGCAGTACTCCGGGCCCCCAAGATCCCTAAGCAACTGGTTAAATAAATATTTTCACAAAAAAAGAATTTTTACTTTAGCCCCTTTTTAGTAAACTTCAAATGCCGAACATTTAGCTAATATATAAATTGCAGTGCTTTCTACAACAAAATCTAATTTTTTTATCAACCCTGCAATATCTTCATTTAAGAAAAAAATGAATTTATTGGGCGGTCCTTTTCACGGACACGTCGAAATGACAAAAAATATTCAACACTTGAATAGGAGTTTTTTCCATAGTTGGATGTCTATATTAAAGGTATATAAACAGTTTTGATAAAAAATAATAATAAAGAATAACGAAAATTTATTTTGACTAACAATTTTATTTAAAATTGTTAAATTGTAATTTTTAACCTGATTTTTGTCTAAAAAATAACTTTTAAATTTTAATTCATGATTTTTCACATATTTTTTTGTTACATTTTTATCGTTCACTTGCAATTCTTGGTAGTTTGTACAAATACAGTGATCCTGTATGGGAAGGGTTAGGGGGGAGTGCTCCGGGCTCCCAAGATCAGGGAAGTTCCCTAGACCCCCTTTAAATAAATTTTTTAAATCAAATAAAGAATTTTCGCCCTTTTAACCCTTTGCCAGTAAATTTCAAATGGCTCGAACTATTTAGCTAATATTTTAAATTTGCATCCTTTCTAAAAAAAACCCCAATTTTTTTTATCAAGCTTGATAATATCCTTTTTTTAAAAAAAAAATGTTTTTAATTTTTTTTTGAAGCCAATACCAAAAAAAAAAATTTAAAATAAAAAAAGGGAAACAAAATAGTGCATACATTTTAAAATTAAACAGCAAGAAAGGATATTTAAGTAACAGGCCCCAGAATTTTTAATTTTTTTGGGAATTTTTTCCAATGACGGGATTTTTTAAAAAAATTATTCTGAGGTAAAGGGCCCAAAAAAAATTTTCCTTAAAACTTTTTGGATCAAAAAAAAACTTTTTACCATTTTTGATTAGGAGATATTCGGTAGATAAAAAATTTTAAATAAAAATTGTTGATAAAAAAATCTTTTTAAAAAAAAAATATTTATTTATTTGATGAAATTATTATGATATTAAACACTGTGGCAAGTCAAATATATATATTTATAAATTAAATTTAATTAAAAATTAAAAAAAAAAAATAAAAAATAAAAAATTATTATTTTAATAAAAAAATTTTATTTTTTATTTTTTTTATTTTTTTAATAATTAATTAATAAATTAAATTAATATTTATAATATATATTATATATATATATAATATATATATATATATATATATATATATATATATATATATATATATATATATATATTAAAATTTAAATTTTAATAAAAAAATAAAAAAATAAATTTTTCCCCCAAAATCCCAAAGGGAAAGCTTTCATGCTCGAAATAATAACCGTTCCCAAAATAGTAGATCTTTAAATTAAAAGGAATTATTTTTCCCCGTCCCAAAATAATAGATCAGTTAATTCTTATTTTAATTTTTTTGGGTTTAAATTCTAGGTAGTTCTGGTAAAGTAATTGTATTGTTTGGCATTTTTTTAATTTTTCATTTTTGAAAAATTGTTTTAAAAATTTTTAAAAAGGTTTTTGAGGGGGCTATTTTTTTGAAAATATACCATTAAAAATGATAACTCAAAAATTAAAAAATTTGGTGTCTGATTAATTCCCCTTTTAAAAAATTTATCAACCGAGTTTTCAATTAAAAATAACAAAACAAATAACAATTAAAAAAAAAGGAAAATTTATTTTTTTAAAAAAAATTTAAAAAAGTTTTTCCAAAAACCTTAAGTACATATAATTTGGTACTTACTTTTACTGTTGGGGTTTTTGAAAAAATTGAAAACCAATAAAAATAAATTAAAAATTCGACCCGAGGTAATAAATGTGCACATTCAAAAGGTTTACCGTCGCTTTTAATGACGGGGTTTGTGAACAAAGGGTAACCCCCGGGGTTGAATCAAATCAAATTTCCATTTAAACCGCTAGTTCTCGGCTTGGTGCCGTTTTCACCACTTGCCTAGATCTCTTTATGATCTCCCACTGATTCCCTTTTTTCCGGGTGGGCAGTGGTAGATAAAATTTTAAAAATACCTTTAAAAAAACCTGAAAAAATAAGTAGTTTTAAAAAATTATACAGGTGATAAAATCCCGGAGTAACCCCAATAATTTGGTTTAATAAAAAAAAAACATTAGTTATTTTTTTTTTTTCCAACATTTTGACGTAATTCAACATTGACATCTGTCAAAATTTTGACCTCATTGGCAAATTTTTTTTTAAAATTTCAATATATGGCGTGTGATACATTTAAGAGCTCTTATCTCATATTTATACTTTAAAATTTTTATTGAGATATTAATTTTCTTTTTTAGTTTTTTTTTTTTAAATTTTGTTTAAAGGGAAAATCCTGGGAAATACCCGAAAAATTTAAAAAATTTAAGTATCTTATATGGGCTTGTTTCGAAATTTATATGACTTTTTTTTATATCCCTACCAAATCCGACGGGTTTGGACCCAAATTCCCGTGATTTTACATTTTTCAGACGAACTTGTCTTAATTTTTTTTTTCAAAAAAGTGTATTGAAAAAACCATTATTTTTTAAATTTTATTCACCGATGAAGTCAATTTTTCAAGAAACACCAACCCCCAAAAAATTTACAGGGTTTTTTTTTTTAGCTGAAAAAAAACCCCCATTTAAAAATTTTAAAACTTTATCGGAGTAACGTGTGGGCTGGAGTATGCGCTGATAATTAATTTTTAAATTTGGGGGAAAAAGAAAAATAAGGGAAAATTCACTTCTAGCTCTTTAAATTTGATATCATTCAAAAAAAAAACAGAAAATCCATCGCGTTCCTTTTTCCCGATTTAAAATAAATTGGGTTTTTTGTCAATTAAATAGGCAAAAACCAAAAATGTAAAGGGTAATTACACCGTCAATATTTCCAATTTTAAAGTCAAAAAAAGCATTTCACAAAAAAAGGTTAAAGTTTTTTAAAAAAATTTTCATGATTCGGGGAAAAACACCTACAAGTAATTCCCCCCTTGAATTTGGTTACCTTTTTCCCCAATTTTTAAATTACAACCCTTTGGGA
This sequence comes from Listronotus oregonensis, assembly GCA_019359885.1. NCBI lineage: Eukaryota > Metazoa > Arthropoda > Insecta > Coleoptera > Curculionidae > Listronotus > Listronotus oregonensis. The sequence continues at coordinate 21,039 of JAHBCN010015079.1, forward strand.
AAAACCCCCCACAAATAGGTTGTGACAAATATCTTTTTTGAAAGGGCCCCACCTTTTTAAAAAGGGGACAGGTCCTGATTACCTGATTAATATCAATAGGGTTTTGTTTTGCAAATTTTTGGGGCCCCAATAACACACACGAAAATACCTTGACAAACTCCAAACCACTGATGTTTCTAAGACAAAAAAACTTTTGCTTTATATTCAACAATTGCAATTTGCCTATAACCTACATTATATACCAAAAAGTAGGTACAATAATAAATAAAGAAAATTTTAAGTCGGGACCTACATGCAGGTACCCAAAGTATATTGAGTTTTACGACTAACAGTAGCAGGTAAAACGAGAAATCAACGAATTATTGTGGAACGTACTATACCGACTTTTTGAATCAATGCAATGCATTTTTTTGTTGTAACCATAGTTACTAACTGTTTAAACCAAAATGAACATATAATAGTATTTTACATTTTGAATAAACAAATGAAAATGGCAATTATCCGGTGATTGAAAATCAAAAGTGTTCCAGTATCCGGATTAGCTCCGTTTGGTATTTTATTCTCTTTGCTTTCATCCGAGGTAGTAATATTGAAACTTAGCCCGGGTGACCTATCTCGATCAGACTTGTGAATTTTTATTT
>JAHBCN010015080.1:0-21581 GCA_019359885.1 Listronotus oregonensis
GCGGGCGGATGTGGCCCTCGGGCCGTAGTTTGGAGCCCCTGCCTAGACCATTCAAACCCGGGTCCGGATCCCAAATTTTTCGCGACAAGTGGAGACTAACTTCAAAGTATTTTTTTTGGGTCGTGTTCCCCAATTTTTCGGGTCCCAAACCAAATATTGTGGTTTCCCCCCTAAAAGTAAAAAAACACCCTTTCTAGGTTTTTTTTAACGAAAATCTTATAAAAAGCTTATGATAATGCTCTTTAGGCACCTAGAAAATATTCCCAAGGTACGTTTTTTGAGTTGCTGATTCCGAATTTTGCGATCCCCAAACCCTTGAACCCCGGCGTTACCCCTAAAAGGGAAAAAACACACTTTACGGCGGTTGTTTAAAAAAAACTTATAAAAATGTTCTTCAAGCATCTAGAAAATACTCTAAGTGTACGTTTTTTGGGTCGCTAATTATGAATTTGGGGGTCCCGAAAACCTTAAACTCCGGGAACACCCCTAAAAGGGCAAAAGACACCCTTTTTTAAAGAATAATCTTACAAAAAATTATAGAAATGATTTAATATTGATACAAATTTCTTACAAATTTTTATAAGCCTAAATTTAATTTTGGGGTAATTCTTGGTGATAAAATAACCCCCAATCATGCCTAAAATATTGTACAATTTAAAATAATGCAAACAAAGAAGGTTTGTGCTTTTTGCCTGAAATTTTGTATAAATAGCCATTTAACGACCAAAAAAATATATATATTGCCTTCCCCTAAAGGATTATAAGTATCCCTTGCACCCCTTTTAGGAGCCTAAAAAATATCCAAAAATATTGTCTTGTATATTTTTCTTAATTATACCAAGAAGAGATGTTTTTACCCTTTTAATGAGAAAAACTATCCCTAAAATATGATAAAACAAAAATTGCGCAAAAAACAATCTTTTTACATAGTAAATAAATAAATAAATAAATAATGTTTTTTGTCCAAAAATTAATACAATTTTCATATAAACATTTTAAGCGCAGCAGCAACATTTCTTGCTTGTTAGCGCTGTTTTGAAATGTCCGGGTAGTGTCACTATTTGGGTAAAGTCACTATTTTGGGTAAAATTGTCATATTCAAGTCAAAAGTCACAAATCAAGTAATTTTGTTACAATCAGAATTTTGAGTCACAATATTATAATCTACTTTTATATACACATCTTAAATTTTAGGTAATATTAGAAAAAAATGTATTTTTATCTATCTACTTGTAGGCATTTTTTTAGTTCATTTAAAAATTTTAAAAAATAATTTCTACAGGTTATTTATAGAAAATTAAAAAATGTTTGCTAAAATGTATAAAATTTGTGCCCAATTTCCTTTCTGTTAATCGGAACCGCCATATACTTTTTATACCTAGTGTTTCGTGAGCAACACCTTTGCCTTAGATTTTAAATAAAAAGGGTGTTTTTTGCCCATTTAGGGGTGAAGCCGGAGTTTCGGTACTTCGGAACCAGCGACCCAAAAAAACGTACTCTAAAGACACTTGCAGCGAAATTGGGCACCCAGGACCCGCGTTTTAAATGGACTAATCTGTTTGTCACGCAAGCGACTCGGGTTCGATACCGGGCCGGGGAGAAATTTATATCCCGCCAAAAATATTTATGTATAATTATTGACAAGTTCCTCTCCCAAAATCACGACCTAAAGTGATCTAATCAGATATAAAATTAGACCGCATTTAAAGTGGTGTTTAAAAAAAATTGTAAGGGCTAACAAAATTAAAATTATGAAATATAACATGTTTTACATTTAAAAGAATTATATTCAGGCATACAGACAGTCTACTTACAGAATAAGAAAGGGAAGTTTGGTTTTAATCTTTGGTGGGATACGCGGGTCAACATTTAATCTACGCGGAACGCCGAAACTGATAGGATAACCTCTATCACGTCGGGTTTGAGGACATTTGAAGGTCAAGTGAAGAAAAACCATTGGAAAAATCTGGAAAAATGCGAGCATATGTTTTTAAAGTCTAACCTAGAGGTCATTCAAGGTCATTTTAGGGTTATTTTAAAGTGTTTTTGGGGTAAAAATGTTAAGTACGATTCGAAAAATCCGACATTTGGATTCAGCGACTTCAAAAACATATGCATAAATCCCTTTAGACTATTCCTATGTTTTTTCTTGACTTAACCTTTAAATGACATTAAATCTGATCTTATGAAGGTTAAATGACCTTAGGTTCTGATTCGCCGACCTCGAAAACATACGTACGACTGTTTTCTGAGTCTCGAATCCTACTAAAATTTATATACCAAAAAAACTTTAAAATGACCTTAAAATGACCTTATATGATCTTTGGGATGAATGTAAATAAACGCTAGATTCGGACTTAGCAACTTTGAAAACATATCCATGAATTTTTCCAATTTTTTTGTGATGGAAGTTAACCGTACCTCACATCGTTATCAGCGACCCCAAAAATCCTAGTAGCACCTAACCACTTTCGACGTTTCCACCTAGATTAAATGTTAAGCTGTGTTATTATCAAACCTTGGTATTTGTCATTTCTTTTGGGAGTCTAAATGGAGGTTAATGAATTTTTCTAAAAATTGTTTTATTGATGGCATTATATCGGATCTTATATTTACAAAGGGTCTTAACTTAAGAATAGCACCTAATTATAACCCTCTTCCCCCAGTTTTATTAGTTTTTGAATAATAAAGAAAAAGAAAAACTACAAAAATGGTAATTTTAGCTGATTTACATATAAGGTGCTGAGTATCATTCAAAAGCTACTTCAATTTTTCTAGTCGACTGGTAAAATAATATATTCCATGAAAAAAAAACATTTGTGTAATAACTTAAAAAGCTTAACTGACACAAAAAAATAAGAACGCTACTGAAATCTACGTAAGAATCTACAAAATATTGTCATTTAATGTTTTTCTCTACCTCTAATAATAACCGATATACAGGACTCTCGTAAAATCGACAAAACTTCTAAAATGCAATGTATTTCCAAAATAAATTGGGTTAATCTTAAAGTTTTGATACATTAAAATTTATTTTAAAAATGTACCAACAGAATTGCTCTATCTATTACAGTTTTCTTAACATCCCGTAAATATAACCAATATATACCCGTATATATATATATATATATATATATATATATATATATATATATATATATATATATATATATATACAAATATATATATATATATATATATATATATCTATATATATATATATATATATATATATATATATATATATATATATATATATATATAGATATATATATATATATATATATATATACAAATATATATATATATATATATATATATATATATATATATATATATATATATATATATATATATATATATATATATATATATATATATATATATATATATATATATATATATACTATATATATATATATATATATATATATATATATATATATATATATATATATGCGATACCAGTCGCATGGGTATTTTTAGAAATAATTAGCAATGAATTGGACTTGTATTGGCAACACTTCCATTTGTCAACTGTCATTTAGTTAATTTAGTCGGTTTAGTTTTGTAAATGGCTATGTGTTCTGTTTTCAGTTTAAATTATTACAAAAATTATTACTTTTTAACTGTTTTTTGTTGTAATTTGTGTATTTATGCAGTCTCACCAACTTATATTTTTTAGGTTGGCCAAAATCGCAAAGAAAAAAATTCCTGTGTTGCTGGCATCACATAACTGTACCATATCTATTTTCTGGTAAGTATTTTGGTAGTTTTTTTAATTTGTGCGTTAACCATGTGTATTATTTAATATACCTAAAGTGCACTGTTAGGCAACTCATAATACATAAGTAGGTTATTTATACAAGTCGTTGGCAGAGGGAGTTAGTCACGACCCGGGTAAAAAGGGAAGCTTATCGGCTTGTCGGCTTCTGAAGATTTTTACTAATAAAAGTGTATATTCGTAAGCCATTGTGTTTTCTTTACCTTCCTGTTGGGATACAATAACAGTACATGGTGGCAGCGGTGCTTTTACGCGAAATTGTGTGTAAAAAGTGATCGAAATCTCACGTCTTCTGAGAAAGCAAATAACCCTACTTGACGGCCATTATCGCGCGGGAAATACCGGGTGATTGCAGCGGCGCGCAATAAGGTACGTTGTTAAACGATAGACACGATGGCTTCGGGCGGAGACTCGGGGGCGCAGCCCCAGGTAACAGTGAATTCTGAAACGTTTGCGAACGTAACAGCACCAAGTGAATTTAATTTTACGCAGCCACAATCCTGGCCACAGTGGAGAAAACGTCTAGAAAGATACATGTCGGTCAGTGGATTTGGCAAGAAGACGGACAAAGAAAAAATAGATATGTTAGTGTATTTAATGGGCAATGACGCCGAAGAAATTCTTTTACAAAAGGGTTTGCAAGGCAATGAAACCTTCACAGATGTTTTAAAAGTTTTCGAAGATCATTTTATACCCAGAAGAAATACAATTTTTGAGAGGTATCAGTTTAATTCAAGAATACAACGTCCTGGAGAGACAGTAGACAGCTTCATAACTAGTCTCCATGCTTTGGCAGAACATTGCAGTTACGGCACACTTAAAGAAGAATTAATTCGTGACCGAATTGTTATTGGGATTGGAGATATAAAGGTTAGTGAACGAATGCAGTTACAAGAAAATTTAACTTTACAAAAGGCAGTAGAAATAGCTCGACAGGCTGAATTGCAGAATACACAAAATAAAATTATTAGACAAGAACAGACAGTAAATGCTATAAAGGACAGAAGTAAGTCATATAGTAGTGAGAAATATTCACAGAAATTTGGTAATAAAAATGCAGGCCCTCATTCTGGTAGGGAAAAAGACAGTAAGTGCGGCTATTGTGGTATACAGACATGTGTGGATCGGGAGAAGTGTCCGGCAAAATCTTCAATATGTCGTAGTTGTAACAGACGTGGACACTGGAGTGTCATGTGTCGTAAAAAGAAGTCAGTACAGGCTATTATCGATGAGTCAGGTTCAGCAAGTGAAAGTGGCTCCGATGATGGACAGAGTGTTTGTGAAATTAAGAAGATGACACAGTATGATCAAGAATCTAATTTCATTGGACAGGTATACATTGACAGCAAGGACAGATGGTATGTAGATATTATTTTAGACAATAAATTTAAAGTTCCATTTTTTGTGGACAGTGGAGCTGATGTTACTTGCTTTCCATATGAAAAATTACCGTCACAGTTTTTGAATAAAGTGGAAAAATGTGATCCAGTGGGTGCAGCTGACGATCACCAATTGGACACATTAGGAAAAGTAGACATTGACTTTACCTATGAAAATATTACTGCTTCGGAGAGTGTTTATGTTATTAAAAAGTTAAGACAACCTATTTTAGGTAGAAATGCAATTATAAAGTTTAATGTACTAAATTTTCCAGATCAGAATGTTAAAGTTGTAAACAAAATAAGTTTTGATGTTGATTCTGTACGTAACATAAGCCATGTTAATGTTTCAAAATTTAATTTAGATGTTATTTCTCAAAAATTTTCTAATATATTTAGTGAAATAGGTGAATTTAAAACTGAAATGTCTATAAAAATTAAGCCAGACGCTAAGCCCTTTGTACAGAGTGTTCCCAGAACCGTTCCTTTGCCTCTTATGCCTAAATTAAAAATAGAAATAGATCGTTTGTTAAAATTGGGTATTATTGAGCCAATAGAGGAACCTACTACTTGGGTGAGTCCTATAGTATGTGTTGATAAAGGTGATGCTGTTCGCCTATGCTGTGATTTTACCAAACTTAATGAAAATGTATTACGGTCACACTTTCCGTTGCCAAAAATAGAACATACCTTAGCCCAATTAAATGGCTCTAAATTTTTTACAAAATTAGATACCACAAGTGGGTTTTACCAAATTAAATTAAGTAAAGAGAGTCAGTTATTAACAACATTTATTACGCCTTACGGCCGTTTTTTCTTTAAAAGGCTCCCTTTCGGTATTTCATGTGCACCCGAATATTTTGCTATGAAATTTTCAAAAATTTTGGCGGGTATAGAAGGCTGTGTTTATCATATGGATGATATTTTAATACATGCAGGTACTATAGAAAAACACGATGAGATATTAAATATGGTTTTGACAAAACTTCACCAAGAAGGTATCACGTTAAATAAAAAGAAGTGTACTATTGCTGCGCAATCTGTAAAATATTTAGGTCATGTGATATCTGATAGAGGTATTTTAATTGATCCAGATCGAGTAAAAGCTATATGTGAATTTCCAAAGCCTGAGAATAGAACGGAATTATTAAGATTACTTGGTATGATTAATTTTGCTGCTAAATATATAAATAATAGGTCGGAAATTCTTGAACCATTGACAAGTTTACTAAAAAAAAATGTTGAATTTTTATGGGGACCTTCCCAACAAAAAGCTTTGACTATACTAAAAAAATTGCTAACCAGTCCACCCAATTTAGCATTTTTTGATGCAAATAAAACTATAATAGTTAGCGCGGACGCAAGTTCTTTCGGAATAGGTGCTTGTTTGATGCAAGAGAATAAAGATAAAACAAGAGAAATTGTAGCTTTTGCATCTCGCTTATTAAACGCGCCAGAATCTCGATATGCCCAAATTGAAAAAGAAGCCCTTGGGCTTACATGGGCAGCAGAATATTTTTCGGATTATATTTCAGGAGTCCATAATTTAATTTTTGAAACGGATCACAAACCATTACTTCAAATTCTTCAAACTAAAAATTTAGACGATTTAACGCCACGTTTACAGCGATTCCGTATGCGGTTGATGCGGTATAAGTTTTCTGTTGTTTATACACCAGGGAAAAATTTAACTATTCCAGACACTCTTAGTAGAGGACCTATAAAAAGTCAAACTATATCCAATGATGAGTTACAAAATGAGGTGGAACTGTATGTCCAAGGAATTGTCAAAAATCTTCCCATTAAAGATTATTTTCTTGAATTGATTAAACAAGAACAAGAAAAAGAATATGTCTGTCAAAAACTTAAAGAATACTCGATTACATCTTGGCCTGAGAAGTCTAAGTTACCTGTTGAACTTTTGCCATACTACCAATATAGATATGACATTTCATATTCAGAAAAGTTTCTTTTAAAAGGTACGCGCATTATCATTCCTCGAACTTTGCAACATAAAGTTATTGAATTTATTCATACGGGACATTTAGGGGTAGTTAAATGTCGTGAACGTGCAAAGTCTAGTGTTTGGTGGATAGGTCTTTCGAGTCAGATTGAACAGTTAGTTAAACATTGTCCTAAGTGTATAGAGCATCGCGATAATATAAGGGAGACCTTTCATAGAGATAAAACGGTTACAAGGCCTTGGCAAAAACTTGCAGTAGATCTCTATAAATGTCATGAAAAATGGTATATGTTAGTCACTGACTATTACAGTCGCTGGTTTGAAATTTATATTTTAAACAGTTTAAATGAAGAAGCTATCATTCAAAAATTAAAAGATTTATTTTCTAGATACGGCATACCTGATTTGGTAAGATCAGACAATGGAACACAATTTTCTTCAAAATTTCAAAACTTTGCATTAAGCTACAATTTTCGCCATGTAACCAGTAGTCCTCATTGGCCCCAAAGTAATGGTGCGGTTGAGAGGGCGGTGCAGATTGCTAAGCGTCTGATTAAGAAAAATAACGATGAGGACTTATTTTTGGCATTATTAGCTTACCGATGTACACCTCTTGAAAGTGGATTTACACCTGGGGAACTTTTGATGAATAGAAAGTTGCGCTCAAATTTACCTCAGTTACCAAGTTTATTAGAAAAAACTGTAGATTCATGTTCAAAATCTCAATTTTTAAGAAAAGAAAAAGAGATAAAAGAAAACAAGAAAACAATTATAATAAAAGACATAATGCCAAAGATATGGACCCCTTAAACATTGGTGATTCAGTTTGGGTGGTTGATATTCGCAAGTATGGACAAATTATTGAAATTTGTTCTGAACCTAGATCTTATATTGTTCAGACAAAGGCTGGACAATTCCGTCGAAATAGGTGGCATTTAATTTATGCACCTTATTATTGCCCTAACCAGACTGAAATCATTAATAATGAAATTTTACCAAATAGATTAAGTTATCAAGATATGCCACGACAAACTAATAAAGAGCAAAACGTTACCGATTGTGAGATTAAAGACATGCTACCGGATGTACCACAGATGATGATTGATAAAAGTGAGAGTGAAATGACTGAAAACCTAGATAAAAGTGTTCCAGGAAGTGTAACGCCAAATGACCAAAAGGGGAAATTTAAAAAAACGGTCTTTTAAAAAGACTATTTTTGAGGGTTTATTTAAGACAAGCACCAAAAAGTTAACGACTTGTTAAAATAACGTTTAAAAAAAGGGAATTGCTGTTAACATGTGTATTATTTAATATACCAAAAGGGTGCACTGTTGGAAACCAAAAACATAAGTAGGTTATTTATACAAGTCGTTGGGGGGAGTTAGTCACGGCCCGGGAAAAAGGGAAGCTTATGGGTTTCGGCTTTAAGAAAAAAAAAGTGTATATTCAAGCCTTGTGTTTCTTTACCTTCCTGTTGGGATACAATAAAAATTACATTTACTTTTAAAAATATTTGCTCCAAAACGTCTCGTTATTGCCCAAAAAATATTACGAAAAGGGCCTTTTTTAGTGCACACTTTTCGTGTATTTCCCAAATTTTGGGTCAAATTAGCCCTTCTATGCTTGCCATTCGTCGCATCGTTGAGAAATTTGAAATTAATTTTACTCTTCACGATGTAAACACTCCAGCAAGACGCCGAAATGTCCGAAGTGTTGAGAATGTTGCTGCTGTAAGAGATAGCGTTGCAAAAGATCCAAATTTATTAATTCCTTGTCGTTCTTAAGACTTAGGACTTAAAAAAACAACAACTTGGCGAATTTTGCAAAAAGATTTAAATTTACACTCGTATAAGATTGCTTTGACCCAAGAACTTAAGCCACTGGACCATCGTCGGCCCCGCGAATTTGCTGTTGGAGTTTAGAACAACTTGAACGGGATCACAATTTTGCCGAAAAAATTCTTCTCAGATAAAGGTCATTTTTAGTTAAATGGATACGTAAATAAGCAAAATTGCCGTTTCTGGTGTAAAAACAACCCACAACAGATTCACTTTGCATCCCCTAAAGGTAACTGAATGGTGGTGTTTATGGCATGGTGGTATCGTTGGACCTTTTTTTTCGAAAATAAGGTTGAAGATTCCGTTAAAGTGAGTGGTGAACGATATCGACGAATTTTTTAGCAACTGTTGCCTGGCCACCAAAAAGCTGTAATTTAACTCCTTAAGATTACTTTTTGTGGGGTTATTTAAAATCTAAAGTTTATGCAAACAGGCCAGAAACCCTTGATGCTTTGAGATTAAACATTGAACGCTGCATTCGTGAGATTACGCCCGATTTATTGAACAAAGTATTCGAAAATTGATTGTCCAATTCACTTGTGTACACGAAACCGAGGTGGACATTTAAACAACGTGCTATTTAAAAAATAAATTTTATCGATTGTACTTCAAGATAATATAAAAAATGTGGTTATATCTGAAATTATTTGTATTTTATTTAATTTTAAAATCATATCGTTCTTATTGGAAAACCCTTTATATATTTACTAACATTTTTTTTTGAAAGTTCTCTGAAGGATAAATATTTATTTTACTTTGAAAGCATTATAAACTTATAATTGATTAGAAAGGAGAAACTTAATGCAATTTTTATTTTTTTAAATATAAGAAGTTAACTTGAGTCTAGAAATTATTTTAGAAAAAGAGAAAAATGACTTGATCGCAAGAATATATTATTTTATATTTTTAAAAAGCAGAAAGCGAATTTCTTGAAGACGGGAGTAGCTAATTACTCCCATCGTCTGCACACTATAAGGAAGATCATGTGATCAGCTAGCCAATTGCTGCGCAGACAATGGGGCTGTAACAAAGCTTTCTTCCGCGTCATTGGCTAAGCGCATGGGTCCTAATTTTTATTGTATGTCTTAATAGGAAGTAAGAATAATCAGAGGGCTTAAAAAATAGAAGAATGGTAAATTAAAAAAATCGGTGCCTTTATACTCGGACAAAAATACTTGAGTTTAAAACTAAAAATTGAAAATATATTAGGTTAAGTTAAAAATAGTTATTTTCCTAATAAATGCGCAAAGTAATACTTTTCCGCACGCCAAAACAGTTAGACGAACGACGCGAAGCCGGGCGGATAAACTTTAAGTGCGGGAAAATCACTTCTGAAGTATTGAACAATTAGCCGAATACTTTTTCTACGACGTTTTTTAAGAATATAATTTTTAGAAATATACGAATATTTCAGTAAAAAATTTAAAAAACCAAAGTAAATAATTAAATTTTTATTTTAACTGATTATACAAAAAACTATTATTAAATTTTTATTACAAAAATTAATGTTAAAAGTACAATTAGTTGCATGTTGAAGGTTTATGGCCGATTTCAAATGATTTCTTAGGAACGTCGATGATGGTTCGCTGCTTGATCTTAAGACGAAATCATGTGTTTTAGCCCGATTGAACAGCGTCTGTAGAACAGGACATTTCAACCGGCTGGAGTTTTTGGCTTGCTGCGGTTTTAATTTTTTTACTTAACCCCTTTTTGTAGCCTGTTGATTCTTCAATGTATCCCTCGGCTACCGTTGTCGATTTCCAACCGCTAACCGCTTTTATCTATGAGTCCTTTTCCGGAATTTGCAAGTAACGTTGCAAAGATCGCCTGAAGCTGTGGCCGGTATATAGCTCGGGGTTTGGCCTTTTAAAAAAGCTGCTCAGAAGGCATCTTCCCAAATGTATTGATCCCAACGCATTGATGTGTACAAATTCCCCTTTTTTAAATATACGAAAAACCGTTGATGTGTTGTCCCGGGGGCCGTAATGCTGTATACTTCCAATATAAGAACAAATACTTTCCGTCGTTGATCTCTTCAGACAGGACGAAAGTACGTGAGGTTTTTGCATTTGGAATCTTCACAACAATTAGGTTGCCTTTGTCCTCGATGTCGGATGTTTTCCTTTTTGCGAGTTCTTCTCGTCTGCAGGCGCCAGCAAGTCGAAAATGGTCGAAATTTTTTATCAAAAGATATATTTCATAAAGGTGCTTCAAATAAATGTAGATATTTCTTCTTTTGAAAAAACTTTTTGGCCGAAAACCTACATTTTGTTTCTTAAAAATGCTCCAAACTTATAAAACTTGCCGATATCTACATTTTCTTGATCTTTAAAACACTTTTCAGCATGGAGTATTTCGACCATAAAGTATTTGGACTAAATTCCTTGCTTAATTTCAAAAAAATAGGCAAAAGTACCTCCTCTTTCAAAGTTTTTTTCCCATGTTTCAAATGAATTATACTGTTTCTCGTACTTTTCTTTTGATTTTGCCGGCAGGAGCTCTAAGTTGGCCACACTTGGGCTTCTAAAAATCGTCTGGCAATTCTTCCTCCATTCTTAGAAACTTATTTTAAATTTTTTTACCGAATTTTCTGATGCTTCCGTGACTTTAAAAAACGAGAAAAATGTTTGTCTTGTTGCTGCAGCAACAAGAAAAATTCTTTAAAATTTTTATTGTTTAGCATGTGTCTATGAAATACATGGTGCCTGGAAAAATATTAAAATGTTAATAAAGAAAATTGATATTTTTGATATTTTAAGCGCCAAATGTATCTAAAATACAATAAAGCAAAAAAATGAATATGTAAAACCCCTTTTTTTTTTTTAATATTATTTCATCCGGGTTATTAATACTTTAAAAAATCGACCATAAATACGGCAGATATGCAGAACGAAAATGCGTGCGAAAAGAGTTTCCTGCGCAAAGAAAGTACTTTGCGCACGCAAGTAGAAAATAGTATTACATCCGAGTGGTAAAGCCCATTACGATTTCGAAAATTCGTACGAGCGTGACGAGACCTAATTCAAAAGTGTGTATTAAACCCCCCTTTGAGTTGTGTACCTCTTTTTCTACGACATCTTTGTTTTTTTATAAATAAAGCAGAAGATTATGAAACTTTAAGTAACCCAAAACAAATAATAATACAAACATTTGCGTTGTCAAGGCGATGCTATTTGTTTCATAGCCAGCTTTACGTAAAATCTATTGAAAGTTTTTTTTAAGATTTTGGGGGCTCGCGGCTAATGCGATTGTGGAACTGTTACGTAATATATATATTACGTAACTGCCCTTACCACAGTTTGGCTTCTTACAGTATAGTGTTTGCAATTAGAGATTTACTAATAAAGTAGACGGTGTGTAATTAGGTTCTTACTAATATAGGAGTAGAAAAACTATTTTATGTATTTCTTGGCATTAAATGATGTTTGTTCTTAATCTTAGATCAGCCATACGAAAGCTGTGGCCCGCTAAACTTTAATATTTAGCTCAGTAAGCTAATAAAATGTATTAAACAAGAGATAAAATTTTCAAAAATTTGCGGAAAATAAACTGATAACAATCATGAAGTTACATACAAATCATTCCAGTCTTTAAAAAGACTTACATCCTTAAATAATACCAAAAAAATCCTATAATTTTAAATTATAAAACTTTTAAGTGCAAAAAAACATATTTTAAATGTTCATTAACACCTTTACAATATAATTCGATTAAAAGGAAATAAAATATTAAACGACACATTAATCTTGCAGGATCTGTTTCGTTTATCGACCTAGAATCTACGCCATTGCACTCGATTCGATTTAAACGAGGCGGCCAAGTTCGTGCGAGGTTACACAGCTGTGACTTCAGACCTCCCAGACCAGGTCAATTAATTATTCCATCGTGAAGCAAATAAAAAAATCGATTATTAATAAAAGTGAGCTTATAGGATTGGTCATTTAATTGAGAACTAGTTTTTATGTCAGTTCTCTTTTAATAAAGAAGAATTAAAGTCGCACATTTTGATATTATTCTTTCTTTTGGGGCAGTTCATAAAAAATTAAAGCCTCAGTAACCATAAGTGCCTTAAGAAGGGTAAGAGAAAATTAAACCCAAAGATTTAAGGGTTAAGGTAGTCTAGGCATCGTCGAATTATTTTTAATAAGTCCGATTACTCGAGCGCACACCGCTTATTTTCCTCCTGCCCTCTACCAGCCAGAACTCTGGCTGAGCCGGTAGTAGTTTTGGCAAGTGCTTTTTCTGATTTGCATCGCATTTAAAGCAATGTATTCGCATGGTATTCGCTTTTGTGTATAACATTGTTATTTATTACTTACTATTTTAACTTGTGTTATTAAATTTATAAGATGGCAAAACATATTTCATAATTTTCTGTCAAGTTTTGAGCTTTTTCTGAATTGTTACTGGATACATAAGAGGGTTGTTCTATTGGGGGATGCTGGAAGCGAACTCATATTAACTGATTCTTAAAAGCAAAAGCCGTAAAAATACTTAAGAGAGATCTGTCTCTTTTTTAGATGAAATTAGAAATATTAAAAGTTGTGGGAGACAACATTCTCCAGATAGGGAAATAGTATTTTAAGCAGGGTTTCATTTAGGATACATACAGAGTATACAGAAGCGAGAAATACTTTCTGAAAGAAAAAGGTCCTTCTTGGGTGGGTTTGTATATCTAGGAGGAAGTGCACCAAGCTTAGTATCGGCCTGACGTATGCAGGGTGTATATTACACAAAATGTTTTAGTGTGTTTCTCCCTACCTGACATAACTTTATTATCGTTCCAGATAAACGTATGAGGTTTGGTATAAAAGTTTACAAAGGTATTACTAATTACCTATGTAAATAGGGTTTTGAGATATTCGGGTTGCACCAACAATGTTAAGGAACCCTTGGCACAATGTAATCCTTAAAATGGCCAAACAAGAAATGTTTGGCAACATTGGAGATTTAAAAAATCCTTAAAGCTAAAGATTCATTAAAATTGTTGGTGAAACCGGCCATAAGTAGGTTTTAGGACTCAGTACAGGGTATCCCAAACTTAGTAACATAGCATTCTATGCTCTTTTTGGCTCATAATATATATATATATATATATATATATATATATATATATATATATATATATATATATATATATATTTTCTATATATATATATATATATATATATATATATATATATATAAAAACATATATATATATTTTTTATATTTTCTTGGGCTTAGTGCTTCTTGTTTTTTTTTTTTTAATTTACGAAAAAAAAAGGGTTTTCTTTTTTTAATTTATTCACATAACGTTTCGGCTTGTGTGGCCTTTCCCCAATGTCTACAACAAATATATCTTATTCCTAAAAGTTCAATTTTAAACACAATCTTTAAAATATGATGTGGAGGATTTTTACAATTTAAAATTTATCATCATTAATTATCTAAATAAACTAGATTTCTTCTGACTTACCCATAGGAGGATAATCCATTTAAAATAAAAGCATATATGTGTACACAACAAATTAAAATCTACATGTCAAACACTAAAAACTATTCAGAAAGACAACAACACACAATCTGTACATTCATAGTTATACGGTTAAAATATTACTATTAAGAATTGCCAGGAATTGAGATGCTGGTATGTTTTTTCCCCGGTTTTTTGTGGTTTTTATTCATGTTGATTATAAAATATAATTATATTTTTTTCCCAACATATATATATATATATATATATATATATATATATATATATATATATATATATATATATATATATATATATATATATATATATATATATATATATATATATATATATATATATATATATATAATTAAACTTCTTGAGCCTTGTTATAAATAATAACAAAAGGTAGAATTTCTTTGGGCATAGAGCCTTCTTAATATACTGAAAAGGAAAATTAAAAATCCTGTATTGACTACTTAACTTGATTGGTTTAAAATTACGAGGCCTCCAAGTAAATAGATAACTCCGGGCCCAGCCAATCCAATTACACCTGTTTCACCCTTGTTGGGGATGGTTACACCGAATGTAGGCCGTAGACACCCTTGACTGCGAAGAAGCCAGCTTAAGAACAATTATTATCCCATACAGTTGAACGTCAGAAGCAACTAGCGCCATCTCGTCAAGTAACTTTAAACCAACTAATCTCAGTATCGACAGGTTAAGATATTATTGTGCGCCATGTAGGTGTATACGCAAAAGCATTCAGGAGTTGCTTTACACAACACACTTAATGAAAAATGGCTTCTCATTAGTTAACGGATATGTGAATTTCGGAATTGGCAAAAGAGCTTATTGTATACCAGAAAACAATAATATTAAACGGCACAACAAATTTAGAAAAAAAAAATCTATCGCCTAATCGAAGTTCCATCAAAACAAAATTTTGCACACCTATTTTCCGAACACCCAGTATATAAAGCTGACCAAAAAACTGTGATACTTAAAATCACGATCTTACGTACCGTATCTCTCCGACTTTCTGATAATGGGCGATTCTAAGAATATGATTTGTATCATCATTTATCGGCCTACAATCTTCGGCATTGTGTTCGATTCGAGGTGGACACGACCGAGATCGCGCGAGGACATACAGCTGCAGATGTAGACCGATGATTTAAATCTACCTGGTCACTGATCAATTAAATACCTCGCTTGCTATGGATCAATAAAAAAATCGATTAATTATTGAGCTTCGAGTCTTGCTGTTATAATTACAGGGCTGGATTCTAAAGTATATGGAAAAAACTTTATTTAATATATTTTTTTGCGGTATGTCTTCATTATTAACCTCTTTAATGGTTGGAGTACTGCCAAAAAATTTTGTAGTTTAAAAAAATTTATAAAAAATTTCCTAAAATTTTTGTTTACAAGCGAATAAAAGTGCGACCGATATAATTTATTTAACGTCCGATAAAAAGAGGCTCAAAAATTTTTTCCTCGTACGAAGGCTACATCGAAAATTTCTGCAAACTAATATACTCAAGGCATCTATGACAACGAGTAGGCCGAAAACAAAATCTACATTCTGTTAAGTCCTGACATAAGCAATTGCAAGTTGATACCAGTCATCCTTAATTTGTCGTGAATTTCTAGAATTTGTCTGTTAGAGTTAAGATGCATATTACACGAAAAATGGTTAGTTGTGGTTAGTTGTGGTCTGTGTCCAAAGCAGTGTACTCAAAGATTTCGGGCTGCTTTTGAGGATGAAGCCCCGACTTCAAGGAGTGTTTACAACTGGTTCAACGAATTTAAGTTTGAACGAGTTTCTTTAAGTGACGAATTGCGTAAGAGGCAACCAATCTTTGCTGTCACTAAAGAAAACATAGCTACTGTTTGACAAATAATAAAAGAAGCCATTCATATACCATATCAAATTTTTCGGGGTACTTTGGGAATTGAAATGACCTTACACCATCATATTGAGGTTTTTTGTCGTTGGGTTTCCTATAATTTAACTTAAGCTCAAAAAGCATATCGCGTTAAATGGTGCACAGACATTCTAATAAAATATGACAATAACAATCGTGGTGACGAAATATTGAATTTTGTTTTTGAGCCTGAATCAAAACGCCAGTTTGCTCAATGGGTGTTTCCAACTGACCCCAATCGAGTTAAGGTTAGACAGTTCCGCAGTGTTGGGAAAAATATGATTGCGTTTTTTTTGGAATAAGTGACCCAAAAACAGTGGCATTCATGTTTTACGCATTGGTTTTAACGAATATTTATTCATTCGTGTTAAGTTAAAAGAAGAATATTTTGAAAAACAATAAAGCAATTTTTTTTAGAAATAAGTTGTGTTTCGTGTAGCTTATAGAAATTTTCGGTGCGATCTACGTACTATAAAATTGTATGATATGAATAATTCAGTAAATTATTTACACCAAATTATACTAAAGCATAAGAAAAGCAAAATATTTAGCATCATAATCGTGACTAGTAAATAAAGATACAACCGTTAGAATATTTATTAATCCGTATTAATTAAAAAAAACTGATCTTTTTTTATTATTACACACAGTTTCTTTTTTAATACAGACAGATCAGTAAAAAAACTGCCAAGTAAAAAAGGGAAAAAAAATTTAAAAGGAACTTAGTAAAAAGATCCCCAAAAGGGTTTTTTTAAATTTTAAGACAATAATGACCTTAGAAACTCAGATTCTATCGAACTGCAAACTTTTAAATTACCCCCTGAATATAAGATGTAACCGCCCCTGTTTCAGGGCATTACAAGTAAAAATGTGCATTTAGTTTTCCCTTACATCTGTCCTTAAAACCATTTGGATACCAAATTTCAAGTTTCTGCTCCCTCGGGAAGTGCCCAATAATTTTGATTAATCAATGAGTTAGTCAGTCAGTCAATTAGTATAAAATTGGGGATTTTCAAATCGAATATCTTAAAACCAACCTAACATTTTTTTTTTTTTTCCAGATAATAAGAATACTATATGAATTTATGTGAAACGATAGCAAAGTTATAATAGGGGAGAAAATTCACTCAAATAAGTAATTTGTAAGCATCAGAAGTAGAAATATGGATTTACTTATAAATCAAGTTTTATTGAAAATTAAATTACAATTAGAACAGTTATTGAATGTAACTGGGTTTGAAGGTTCCTGTCAAAAATAATCTTTTTCTCGGTCTCTTTAAACATCACTCATTCTCTACTTCTGATAACATCTTCAACCGCGATAGATACGTTTTCCATTGCCCGTTTAAAAATTCTAAAAGATTGTCACCAGTTCACCCCGTTTTTGGCCAAAAACATTTTAATTTTTTTTGGGTTGGCAGCCTTTAAAATTTTTTTTTTATTTTTCTTTAAATAAAATTAATAACAATTAAATAGCAAAAGTACAGTAAAGCTGAAGGTGGTAGCAGAGGGGGCGTGCAAAAATCCCTAACTCATTTGGGGGTAGGGGTTAAACTGGGCCACTGCTTTTTGTCGGCCTAGCAGAGACCTCCAAGTTTAATTGGGGAAATCTCGTTCCTTTACTACCACTCAAAGACAAGAAAAACTTTACTAAACAATATTAACATTAAAAAAAGGAGACACTGGCGAGCCAAATAAAAAATATATTTAAAACAACTAGTTAATATAATTTATTATAAATTTGTAATTAAAGTTTACAAAAAAAAAAATAATCAAAATAAAATGGTGAATGCGCTAGGTATGAAATTACAAAATTTAAATTTAAATTTAAAAAAATTTACAAATATATATATATATATATATATATATATATATATATATATATATATATATATATATTCTATATATATATATATATATATATATATATATATATATATATATATATATATATATATATATATATATATATATATATATATATATATATATATATAAAAAAAAATAAAAAGGTGAATCGCTCAATAACTGTTAAATTTCCTATTCTGATGAAAAAATAAATATTAAACTGAAGTCAATTTAAAAAAAAAAAATAAAAATATAAAAATATATATAAATACCGCTTATTTAATTAACAATAATTTTATAAAGGGCACATTTTTAAAACCAATAAGAAAATTAAAAATTTAAAAAAAATATTTAAATAAAAAAAAAAAAAAGGGCCGCAAATAATTTATAACAATATGGTAAAAAAATTTAAAAAAGGAGAGACCTAAATTGTTTCCTGAAAATGTTAAAAAAAAATTTTGTAAGTTAATTTTAATGTTTCTGTTTTGTTGAATCAAGTGATGGCAGGTTGCCAACTACACCGTGAAAAGGGTGGTGTCCAAAAATACAAACAACCATTAACATGAATGTCACTATTTTGACCCTCCCAAAAAAATTTCCCCAAAATTATGGCCCCCCAAAAACCAAAACAAAACCTTTAAAATTAATTAATGGCCCCCGAAAAAAGGGGCCCTCCCCAAAAACCCCAAGTGTTAAGGGGTATTTTTTTTAATAACCGTGATCCCTGCGGCGTCGAACCAAGTCCCCCCAGATTTCTTTCCCGAAACAGCCAAAAAGGAAGCAAAAACAAAATTCACACAAAACCAAAGGTAACAAAAAAGGGAAAATTTTGGGAAAAATTTAGCACAAATCCATAAAAAAGGGGTTTAATAATCCCAAATTTTCCTAGTTCTCAGCTTGAAGAATGACGTGAAAGTGCCCCAACGTAAAAAGGCCGATGGCCCCGTCCTTTCAAAAGCACCAGTGGGCGCCCCCCAATGCCTTTCTCTCCCTAAATTGGGAACATCTTACAAATTTTGAGTTGCCTACCCACGCTGCCCAAATAACAATGTTTTTTTGTACATAATACCGGGGGGTAAAAGCAACGTAAACTGGCAGGATACCAAATGAAAAAAACGGTAACCCACAATTACAAAAATTTGGAGCCTTTTAAAAAAAACTAAAAAAATGAAAACCCCCCCTTTTAAGGGGTAAAAAAATAAATTTTTAAAAAAAAAACCGGGGAAAAAAAAAAAACCATGACAAGACCCCCCCCTACCTTTGTTGGACTTCACGGAAAAAAAGCAGAAAATCGGGGTTCCAACCATTCTTTAGACCGAATCGTCACTATCTTTCATTATACCCCAAAGTCGCATTGAACGAACTAAAGGTGACGAATCTGCGACAAATGTGATACTAATGACAAAAAATATATCTTTTGTCATAGAAACTCAGTATTCCAGCTAGGTATTTCAGTAAGGTATTTGATATATCCAAAAATATATTTTTGTCTATTTTTATATATCTAATCAACTCAATATTTTAAGCGTACAAAAACTAGCGTAAGCATCACGATCAGTAAGTTCTTAGGTACTAGTTGCAGTTGATTTGGACTGCGTCTCGATGTCCAAACACATCCTCAACCAGTAGGAACTCTTACTGACCTTAATACTTAATATACTATTAATTAACTTCATCACTAATTGAATTAAGTCCCCCAAATTGTGATAAGGGACCCTCTTGGTCTTCTTTGGTCTTGGGGTTGAGCAAGACCAAAAACCAGACGAACCCGACCATTTTCCCCAAAACCAAGACCAAGACCGGGGATAAACCAAAAGACCCCAAACCGAGGTCAAGACTACCAAGACCAAGACCAAGACCGACCTGCAAGACTCTTTTCCCTTTTTCGACTTTTTTTTAAAATTAAAAATTTAATTTTTATATTCAATGTACAATATTTTATACAGGCGTTTAACAAAAAATGTGTCAAAACTGCCAAAAAAAATTTTTAGGTAACAGGGGTTTTTAATTAAAAAAAATTTAAAAATTTAACACTTTTGTTCTTTTATACAGTTTTTAACAACGATAACAGTTAATTCAATAACATGTTTCAAAAATAATAAGATTGTGACTTAATGGTCCGAAAACCAATCTCCGAAACCGTTTAGGATAGAGAAAAAGTGGGGGAAAAAAAGTTATAGAAGCTAAAAATAGCTTTCATATTCCTAATGTTTTTTTTAAGCTAACTAGTTTCCCCCTTACAGGGTGGATAAAAATTTCTACAATCGAAAAACATTTTTTTTTGTTCCACACTGTAAAAATGGCTGGTTTTTTAAAACTAAGATATTAATGTTAAAGAGATGGATTAAAAAAAAATATTTTTTTATGTCATAATTTTATATAAATGAATTTTAAATATTACTTCCGGTTTAGACAAAAAAAATATTTCAGAACCATATTCCTTGATATTGTTCCTATAGGGAGTTCAAAATTTTTTAGCATAATATTCGGATGGTGTTTTTTAAATGGTTTTTTTGGGCCCTTTTTTTTTTTTATTTTAGGTTAAAAACTAAAAAAAGGGGAAATTTTTTTAAGCGGTAGTGGATTTTTCGGGGAAAAATTTTAAATAGAAAATGGTTTATATTTAACGCAGTTTTTTTTCCATCATAAACAGTTTCGGAAATATCGAGTTGTGTCACACTCACATTCAAGATTCCTGAATGACTTTTTTTTTTTTAAAACAGAAATCAATGTTTACATATTAGAATTATTTTCACGGAAATTTCACATCTGGTTAAATTAAATGTTTTTTTCTGCTCACATAGTACACAGATTTGTTTTTTTTTTATATGCTTTTTTAAAAGAATTTAAATAATTGTTATGACAAAAATGTTTCTATGTCCACAATTCAACTAAAAAAAGCCATAAATAAGTAAACCCCACATTTAAAATATGCCTTTTAATCAAATAATTAAAATGTACTGTATCTTAAAATCGGGGTATTTTAAAAGTTAATTCAAAAAAATAGCCGTCATCTTTTTTATCTTTAAGTATTAAAAAAAAATATTTTGTTTGATTACTTATTTTAAATTATCACTACCAAAAAAAACAAGACCAGCAAGACTCTTGCAGCAAGCCCCAAACCAAGACCAAGACTGGGGGGGGCAAGACCAAGACCAAGAAAAGACCTTTCTTTGGCTTGCAAGACCAGGACCAAACCAGGCTTCCCCAAACCAAGACCAAAACCCCCTTGGGGTTGGTCTTGCTTTGCTCATCACTAATCCCAATCGCAATAAGTACAGCTATTACCGGTCCCTGGTGCCTGTATGGAAGGAGTATAATTTTTTAATCGACGCCAATGTATTATAATACAACAGAACCATAAACCATCAAACCTTTTAATA
>JAHBCN010015081.1:0-21575 GCA_019359885.1 Listronotus oregonensis
CTTTCTAGTGAATGTGGTTGTTTATGTTTGTACCTTTTTAGGTATTTAATTTTCTACATATAAACTATAAAAAATATTCTGTATAATGTAATTAACGAAAGCAAGTGTTGAGCTACATTAGCTTAACCTGTTATCGTTTAGTACCTTTTCTTAATTTTAATACGGTTGTACTTACGTTATGGATTTATATGACGTTATGTACTTATGTTGTGTATTTTACTAAAAATGATCTTTGTTTTGTATATGTGTTATTCTGATTACTAATAAAGTATTTCCATACATTATATAATTTTTCTTTTCGAGTGCCCGCGCAAACAACTATGGCTGTATCACATATGGTACGTTTCACAATAATTCGTTGATTTCTTGACCGCAATAAAATTTAAATTACAACCCTTGGTGGAAAACCCAAACCATAAGTAGGTTACCTGATAAATATCTAATGTGTAGGCACCGCAACCGCACGGTTTGAAAGGGTACAGGTCCTGATTCCTACTTAAAAGGGTTATTTTTGGGATGCAAACACACAGAAAATCCTTGAAACCCAAACGACTAATAAACTAAGACGAAAAGACTGTTTATATTCAACACCGCAATTTGCCTATAACCCAAATAATATCCCAAAAAGGGGAAAAGGGGTGTACAACTGAAAGGGGCCGGTGCCTAAAAATATTTATCCACAGCGTTAAAAGTCGTTATAAAACAGAGAAAAGCGGAAATTATTTTCGTTTTGAAACCCAAAACAAAATTTTAATTTAAAAAAGATCAATTTTTATAAACCAAAAAAAAAAACCATTTTTGAGATAATCTGAACCTTTTTTTTTTTTGCTATATTTAAAATAAAGTGGGGGTTTTTTAAAGGCCGTAAACCCCCGGTTTTTCAAAATATGCCATTTTCCCCAATTTGAAAAGGGAAATTTTTGGGCTAAAAATTTTTTTAAATTTTAAAAGTTTTTTTATTTAACGTCAAGGGGGGTTTTTTTGATTTGAAGAAATGGATTTTCCCCAAAAAATTAAATGATTGGTAAATTTTTTCTTTAAAAAAAAGTAGAAAAAAAATTTAAAAAGCAAAACCGATCTGAGTCTTTTTCCAAAAATTTGGGTTTTTTCTAAACTCAAAATAAAAAGTAAAGAAATTTACATGACATAAATTGTTTTTTAAAAACCTTTAATTTCGGTTAAAAATTTTTTCAAATGCAATTTTACGATTATAATAAAAACGAATTTTCAAGATTTTTTCAAGGTATACCCCAAAATTCTTTTTTTGATTATAATTTAAAATATGATTTAGATGAAAAGATTATTTAACCTAAATTAGGGTTTTGTAATAATACACAATTTATGTTTTATAAAATTTCTTGTAGTTTGATAGTTTTTGAGATATTGACGAATAAAATTTTTTTTTAAATTTTTGGGGAAAGGAACAATATATCGAGATACGGTTTTGATTGTTTAGGCACTATTTAGCACTTTTTCCAAAAAAATTTACCAATGCATTTAATTTTTTGAGAAAATTAACCATTTCTGTCGGAATATAAAAAAAGCCTCAGCGGCGACGTAAACTAAAAAATTTTAAATATTTTAAGTTTATACCCAAAAAAATAGCTTTTTTAACACCCAAGTTTGTTAAAAGGCTCGCCGTTTAAGATACAGGGTGGTTTAAGGGAAAACCCTTTTAAAAACCCCCCACCACTTTTTTTTTTGAGATATAGAAAAATTGTTTACAAAAAGGTTCAGATTACCTCGACTTAAAAAAACGGTATTTTTTTGTTAGGTTAATATAGAAAAAATTCACAGCCATTTTTTTAAACTTGAAAATAATTTTCAGCTATTTCTCTTGACCACTTTTACCAACAATATTTGCCCCAACGCTGTGCGATAAATATTTTCTGAGATATAGCCGGCCTCTTTTCTTAGTTGTACACCCTGTACAATAATAAATAAAGAAAATTTTAACATGCGGGTACCCAAAGTATATTGACTTTTACGACCAACAGTAGCAGGTAAAACGAGAAATCAACGAATTATTGTGGAACGTACTGTACATTTACTGAATTTTAGTCTCCTTAGTGCTTGAATTATTTCCGGAAATTTTTTCGAAAGAACGCATTTTCTAGAATGTCCTGACCTATGAAAAATTCAACATTAATTCAAGGACGCGAGGGATTCGGTAAAAAAATTATACACCCAAAATTTATTTTTTTAAAATAATAAAAAAATCTGACATAGAGCTGTCAGCAGAAAGGGTGTAGCCGGATAAATATGATGAAAAGGACCCATGGCCATTGTAAAAACTAGTGAGATTATAATATCAGCACACTTTGAAAACATCATACATACTATTTTTGGCATGTATTCTCAAACGGTTTTTGAGATAACGCGCAAAGGTTATAATTTTACAAATAGGTTTTTCTCAAAAACTATAATAGATAAAAATATGGGGCCAACGCCAGTCTTTTAAGAACTTTTCAAAGATTATTATAGATTTTTTTGTAATTTTTACAAGTTTTTAAATGATCCAAAAAAAAAATAATAGTATATTACATAACAAGTATGGTAAGTAGGATTTTAGCGCACGTAAGGTGAAGTTTCTCGCCTGCGGCTCGTTTTGCATTCACTTAAGTGTGCTAAAAACGTTTACCACTCGAGTTATGTATACTATTTTATCTAAAACCGTCAGGTTTTTTGGTGATAATTTTTTTTTTCGACGTTTATCTCAATTTTACACTAGCAATTGATTAAACTACCAGTTACATCGATCGGTGTCAGCCATTGTCAAAATGACACCACCGCAAAAAAAGCTATGCAATCGGCAGTCGTAAATATAGAAAATGTGAGAGACTCGACTATTACGTTTAACTTTAAGGTATGTTATCTGTATGTTAGGTAATTTACGTATAGAGGAATTATTGTTAAACGATGTTCAAATAAACGATTTTTAGAAAGTCCTTAGTATAAATGATCTTACCGCGCTAGTGCGGTAAAGTAACAGTTACCACACTAGTGCGGTAAAGTGGCACTTACCACACTAAAAATAGTGTTTGTAACATTAGTTACCGCGCGGTTGTAGATAATAGTATATTACATAACAAGTGCATTCACTTAAGTGCGCTAAAACCGTTTACCACTCGAGTTATGTATAGTATTTTATCTACAACCATCATGTTTTTTTGGGGTAATAATATTTTTCTTTGACGTTTATCCCAATTTACACTAGAATTGATTAAACTACCAGTACCTCAACTGAGAGCCATTGTCAAAATGACACCACCGCAAAAGAAAAAACCATTTCAAATTTTAAATATAGGGAAATTTAGCAACTGGACTATTACGTTTAACTTTTTAAAAGGAAATTTTCTGTATGTTAGGTAATTTACGTGGGGGTAATAATTGTTAAACGTGAAAAGTTTTTAAAATAAAAGATTTTTTAAAAAGTTCCCCTAAAGGTTAAAAAAAAATTTTATTTTACCGCATGGTTGTAGATAAAATTATTTTAGTAATTGTTTTTATCCGTGTTCCAATATACTTACATCAACCAATAAAATTGTGGATATTCCTTAGGGCATGTACTTTCACTACAACAAAGCCAATCAAAATCGAAAGGTCGCCTTTTGAGTAATAAAAAAATACGAAAACTTGCTGACCCACTTGCCTAACTCTTAATGCATGCTCTATTTCAACCTCAAGGTATTTTAGAATATACATATTAGCAAAAAATTATATATTCTATTGTATATCGATTATTGATATTAGTAACCTTTTCAACTAACTAACCAGAACCTTGTATTCGTTGTGTTATGGTTAGTTCTGGTTAGTATATAGTATGGGTATACTTCTACTAGTTTCAACAGCGTGCGTGAGAGAAAAAATAATATGAGTATAACCTTTCTATCTTGCTCCGCGTGCTTACTGGTCGGCGGAGTATATACCCCCTAGCACGCGGAGCGAGAGAGAAAGGTTGTATCAGTATTTTTTCTTTGGGATTACTTGCCTTACAATTTCTTAGAAAATGGGACCAATTCGGACCCATTTTCTAAGAAATTAAATAAATAAGGTTGTACTCTTATTCTTCTTTCGCTCCCACGCACGCTATTCGCAAGGCCAAGCGGCAAGGCTGCCCTTGTGGGCATATGCTCGAAGAAATATATTCAAAGTGTGTGAAGTGCTTAAGGCAAATGAAATTTCACATATTTTTAAGGTTTATTTGCAACATAGAATCCGTATATAAACCTGAATTTTGATAAATAGACATAAAATTCGCCTTGGAAACATTTGAAAATACTTCTGACATTTAAAATTATGTAAAAAGTTAAATACAAAAATTTTAATTTCTAGTAGTCTAAGGCAAAAATTATTGTCCCTGAATTACGCTGATAGGAGAAACTATTTTTGTACCAAGGGCATAAAATGGCACTTTTACACCCGTTGCCGAAAATTGTTGCCCAAGATGGGCGAGGGCAATAATCAGCTGAGGGTGTAAAAGTGCTTTACGCCACTTGTGGTTATTGTGGTTATTTTGGTTAATTTTGATTAGTTTGGTTTAGTAAAAATAAACCGCGTATTAAACGCTCTTGCTTGATTATAAGAACTTAGATGCAACTTTATAATATATAAAAATGACTAGGTTGTTTGCAAAATACTCGCCATTTATGGTAATTTATGCTATAAACAAAACTATGGCATTCATTATGTCAAAGTAGTTTTTTAAAGACTTTTAAAAGGTAAATATTTATAGGTAAGATTTAATGTTCAAAATAAGTACGTTTTAATGTTTTTCCCAAACTTTAGTGTCAGTAATGTCCACCGAACCCAGTTCTGGTTAGTTCTGGCTTAGCTAGGTTTACTTTCGTTCATATTGGTTGGATTTAGTTTTGTTTTGTCTGACCATTTTATATTTTGGAACAGTGCTACTGCAGTTTTACTTAAAAGTGTTTAAAATCAGTGAGTATCGATAATTTTTACAAAACATTAAAATACCGTAAAATAATTAGTAACTGGATGGGGTACCACCAGTGAATACCGTGTGTCGTTGAGTGTTATTTAAAATCCACGTTAAACTGAAGGTCCCGCCTGGATGACATTACTTTAATGTAAATGTGAGGTAAGTTCAGAGTTATTTGTATAAGGTCCCTGGTGGCACTACCGCATTATCTTAAAAGGTGCCGTGAAATGCATTATCTGCATGTTTCGGTACCTCTACAGACTAGCCAAAAATAAGATAAACATCTAAAAACCCGACACCCAAAGTACCTGGTACTTAGGCTTCATACAAGCCTTTGTGGTTGTCATGAAGATAAACAATATGCTTTGGCTCAAGTTTATCTAAAAACTGCATAATAATTTAATAGCCATAGGCCTGTAAGATATTTTAGTACAGGGTTATCCAACGAGGACTAGACAGGCCGCTTTTTTGACTTTCCATGTACTATTACAAAAAAAGTAAAATAGCCTCATATATAATTTTTCCCTCCGAATCCGAAAATGATTAATGTAAAATAATTGAACATCAAATAAGACTGCCAGGGGTCATTTTGATATTTTTTTTAAATGGAATGCCATATTTTTTATGTGATTATCCGATTTATTTTGATCTAAAATGATATTTTTTTCAATTCAAAATGGTCCATTTCCTGCACGTTTAAATCGAAAAAATGTTCGTCTACCGTGTCATTAACACCTGAAATATTGATACGGATACCTGTTCACTCTTTAACGGTAGCGTCATTCAGACAACTAAAAAATAAAGTTTAAAAGTTGTTTATATTTTTTATAAATTAGGAACAAATAACGTTAAAAAATGAAATATTTATTAGAAGACCGTCTAAGTAGACTGTGGGCCACATCAGGCAGACACCCATACTTCCGGTCCATGACGTCACTACTTCATCATCTTGGGCTAGTAGTATTTTAAGGTACTGCGCATGCGTCGGATGTCAAACGTCAACTGTCAAACGTAGCTATATCTCTTATCTCGACGACATAAAAGTTCATCATCATCGGGGATTCTCGGGTGACGCCGAATATTGGAATTAATTAAATAAAAAAGTCTGTGTATGCAGGGCTCGAACCAGGAATAAATTCTATGACACATCCGGCCGAGTGATAATCGCGTTGTTAAATTTAGCAATGGACTTTATTTTATTACTGTTATTCCATGATTTTAGTAGGCAACCTGTCAAAATATGACATTTTGTTAAACATTCTAAACCGTTGTTAACTTTTAACAATTTGTAAGTTAACAACGGTTTAGACTGTTTAACAAAATGTTAGATTTTGACAGGTTGCCTACTAAAATCCTTGAATAACACTGACAATGACGTTTTGTTAAACATTCTAAAACGTTAACTTTTAACAATTGCTAAGTCCATTGCTAAATTTAACAACGCGATCATCACTCGGCCGTAAGTTTAGCATAAAGCCCTTTAATATCCAATATCATTTAAGGTGTTAAAATATTAGCTAGCTAAATTTAGCATAAAGCCCTTGTGGCTAGACTAACTTCTTTATTTATTATACGATGGATTTTTTTGATTTTAGATGTTAGAATACACATATTAGTCATATAACTTTACTATAAAGGCCTTTTGGTATCATTAGTTTTTATTTCTTATCTGATCGAATTTTTTAGTATGACTTAGGATGTTGTATTTGGCATAATACCCTGTTGACAGCTAGTTTTTTATTTGTTATCCGGTTTTCGTAATTCTTTTTTATTCTATTTTTCATCAAATTTAATAAGCAAAGATTGACAAGTTGTGTAAGTATTCACTTTATGGGTATACAGGGTGTTACGAAAAAACTGCTTTTAAAGATTTTGACAAAATAAGTTGTGGTTAGAAAAAACTGCTTTTAAAGATTTTTGACAAAATAAGTTGTCTCTATTTATGTGTAAATATTTACTGGGTATACAGCGTGTTGCGAAAAATACGCTATTAAATAGACTGAATGTCTTTAACGATCACATCATGCCATAAGACAACTAAAAAAACAAAGAGGTGTTTATTCATTTTTTTGTCATACAATACTTGTACTAATTCTAAAATTTAGACTCATTAATTACTTAAAAACAACACTGCACAGGATTCTTTGGTTGTCAACGTCATTTTTTTGATATCTTATTAGCACCTCCCAATCTTACAAGCGTTAAGTTCGAGATATAATATTCTAGCTAATGCCCATCCGCTTTCTGATTCCTCAAGAGCCTTCGTAAGTAATATAGATCGGATTTCGTTAAATATTTCTTCTAGATCGGTCGATTGTGAAATCTCAATATAGTGTGAGCTAAAGGATTTAATGTCTTTAAGTTCTGCTGTCTGTAATAGGTAAAGACCATAAAGCTTCATATTAACTTTTAAACAGGTGTGTGCTTGAAGTAGATCTTTTAAAAGAGCTATAACATTACATCTCAAGTCTTAATTCTTGACGTACTAAACTGAAAAACAACTTAGCCTCGAGCTTTATAGTCGACGAATGAGCTTCAACAACTTAACAGTATTTAAAAAGGTTGGTATATTTTTGTTACAGGTGGTGGTTTGAGTACCCCAAGACAGACTGTGATTGGTCAGAATCTTAACAACAAGACCCCAGCCGATCATTCTGCTTGTGACAGTCAGACCTGCTTGTGCTCTTTTGTGTGTGTGACAGAACTCTCACTTTCAACTCATTCTGCTTTTGACAGTCAAACTGTTCAGACCTGCTTGTGCTCGCATTTTCTATAAAAAGAAAGCCTCCTAGCTTTCAGCTCATTCTGCTTTTGATAGTCAAACTGTTCAGACCTGGTTGTGCTCTCTTGTGCTCTTGTGTGTGATTTCAAAATGGAAAAGTTTTTAATAACCAAAGATACTACTCGCAAGGTAAGTAAATTTAATCTAACGCGTCAAAATATTGAATTTAGACTTAGGGCTACACCTACTTTTTGCTCGAAAGAGTTGAGTCTTGGTGACGGGTGGATACCCTTTAAAGAGGCTTCAGCCGTAAAATTTGAGGATATTTGGCATATGGTTGCGTCCGTGTACCAATCGAATTCCTCAGGGCTCGATACGGAAAACTTCTGTATCAGCGCTACATATGTTAAATTGCCCAAAGGTACCGGAAGAGTCAATAAGTACAATACTTTTAATGATGAATGTATTAAACGAAAATGTATTATAGTAATTAAGAATAAAAACCACTTGTGTTTACTACGAGCTATTGTGGTAGCTAAGGCATATGCCGACAATGACCCCGATAAAAACACCATCCGTAAAATAGAGAAAGTACAATTAGAGAGAGCGCGCGAATTATTGGACAGAATTAATATGGATTTGCCCGAGGAGGGTGGTGGAATACCCGAATTGGAAAAATTTCAAGAATATTTAGCTGATTATTCGATAACTGTTTATGCTTACAACACGAAGGGTCGGAGTATTATGTCTAAAGGGGTTGGTGGGCCAAAGAAAATTAATTTACTTTATGACAATAACCATTATAATGTTATTACTTCTTTAACGTCTGCCTTTGTTTGCAATTATTATTGCGAGAGTTGTCACGTACCTTATAACAATAAACAGGATCATAGATGTGTCGTGTGTCTATGCCCAGCTTGTGAGCAATCTCCCCCTTGCTCCGTTGAACAGAAAATTCTATGTGACAGCTGTAACAGGTGGTTTAGAGGACAAGAGTGCTTCGATAAGCATAAATTACATGATGTGTGTAGCAGGATAGCTGTTTGCAAGATGTGCTTAAAAACGTTTCAACAAAAACGACAACATACTTGTGGATAAATACTTTGTAAAGTATGTAATAAACATGTACCTTCGCCACACAACTGTTTTATGCCCGTCGATACCCGTAAACCTATTATGGAGGCTCTTTGTATTTTACGACCTGGAATGTACACAGGAAACTCCTATGTCCAACGGCTCTCTTCTCCATAAACCAAACCTATGTGTGTACCGGCAACATTGTGAAAAATGTATAGGTACTGACATATGGTTGTGTGACTGTGGTTTACGCCAACAAGTTTTAAAAATAGATACCGTAAATCGGTTTATGGAGTACATAATGAATCAGAGGAAACAATTTAAGAAAATAATCGTAATTGGATACGCTGGCGGCCTCTATGATACCCAATTCATGTTAAATTATATTTTAACAAACACAAAGGTTAAACCAGAACTAATTACTAGAGGTACAAAGCTGCTTTTAGATTCTCTGAATTATTTCCCCATGCCACTAGCAAAATTACCAAGAGCTTTCGGTTTGAAAAATATTAAAAAAGGATACCTCATTTGTTTAATAAGAAAGAAAATTGGAATTATGTTGGCCCCTTACCACCTCTTAAACATTACGACCCAGAGAGTCTGAAATATACTCCAACCCTTGACGAAGGCAAAGATGCTAAAAGTGAATTAATTGAATGGCATACAAATTTTTTAAATGAAGGCTACGTATTTGACTTCCAAAAAGAAATTGTTTCATATTGCATTTCGGACGTAGACATACTTTCCCAAGCATGCCTTAAATTTAGAGATCTAATGTTAAAGGAAGGAGGGGTAGATCCTTTTACAGAGGCAATTACTTTACCAGGGGCATGTAATAAGATCTTTAGAAGAAATTATCTTAAACCTGAAACCATAGGTCTCGTTCCAAAAAAACGGCTATAGATGTAGAGATATGCAATCAAAAATTGCTATAAAGTGGTTGCTATGGGAAGAAAAATGTAGAGGAATTAAAATTAAACAGGCTTTTAGAGGTTGAGAGGCAGTCGTGTGTGACGTTAAAGTTGATGGTTATTGTCCAGAAACCGAAGAAATTTTTGAATTTCATGGTTGCTATTATCACGGTTGCCCAAGATGCATAAAGTTCGGTAGAAATGACTCTTGGTACGATGATCCCTCGTCAACGGCAGAGTCCCGATATGAATCGACTTTGCATAAAACCGAAAGATTGAGAACCTTGGGCTATACCGTTATAGAAATGTGGGAGTGTGATTTTAGAAGGCAAATATCAGCCAGCTTAAATTTGACACCTTTGGAACCACGAGACGCCTTCTATGGCGGTCGCACAGACGCCACCAAATTATATTATTCCTGTAAAGAGTGGGAGAAGATTTGTTATGCCGACGTTTGTTCTCTATATCCGTGGCTGAACAAATACGGAAAATATCCCATCGGCCATCCAGAGGTCCTTGTTGGAGACGAATGTAGCTCTGTTGATTTAAGAACCACCGACGGCTTAATAAAATGTAAAATAGTACCTCCTAACGACCTATATCACCCAGTTTTACCAATAAAACATGATAATAAACTTTTATTTCCTTTATGTTTTGCTTGTTGTGAAGATTATTCTTCCGAGGAATGTTTACATTCTGACGAAGAAAGAGCATTATCGGGTACCTGGGTGATTGACGAGGTACTAAAAGCCCTAGAGAAAGGGTACAAAATATTGAAAATTTTCGAAATTTGGAAATATAAAATTGAATAATACGACCCTGTGTCGAAAACTGGTGGGTTGTTTGCTGAATATATTTCAAATTTTGTAAAAATAAAACAAGCATCCGGTTGACCCTGTCAATCTGCGGAAGATAAACTCAAATATATAGAGGAGTATTTTAATAGGAAAGGGGTACAATTATGCTTTGATGAAATTGAGTTGAATCCTGGTTGTAGACAGATAGGTAAATCTGTTATTACCAGTTTTTGGGGAAAATTGGGCCAACGAGAAAACCAGGATAAAACATGTATAGTAACAGACACGGGTGAATTCCTTGATCTTTTAACAAAACCCTTTATAGATGTAAACAATATTCACCCTGTCAATGAAAACGTTTTACTAGTAAACTGGACCTATAACTTACGTACTTCCTACGGTCAACGTTGTCTTAGCAGCCTATACTATTGCACAAGCTCGATTAAAATTATATTCTTATTTGGAAAAATTAGAGGATAGAGTGTTGTACCACGATACTGATTCTGTCATCTACGTTTCACGACCAGGACAGTACGAGGAACCTGTCGGTACCTTTTTAGGCGAAATGACAGATGAGCTAGCTGATTACGAAGAAGGTAGTTTTATAACAGATTTTGTGTCGGAGGTCCTAAATTGTATGCTTATAGGGTATACTCAACCAATAAAAACAAACATCTAGATATTATCAAAGCTAAAGGCCTAACCTGTTATAACACTCAAAAGCAGGTTAATTTTGAAAAATTAATGGACATGGTCCTCAATGAAGCTCCTGAGGAATACATTACAACCAACATAATTTTACGGACTCGTCTCCACGAAGTTATTACCAGACCTGTAACTAAAGTCTTTCGAACGAATTTTTCCAAGAGAAAATGTATCAAAAATTTTGATTCTGTGCCTTATGGTTATAAAAAGGCTAAAACTTGCGAGTAGTACTGTTATAAAACTTTTTAGTATGTAGTCTCCCAGTATTTAATTCTCCTAATTAGTAACCTACCCCTCCTAAGTTTTCTAAGTCAGAGAAAATTCTGTACCTTAGCTATTAAATATATAATGTAAAAAGTATCAGTAAAGGAATAGTAGGTAAGAAGGGCATCTCCTAATTAGCTTTAGGAATATGTGTGCTCCCTCCTAAAAGTAAGAATTATACCTCCTGCTTAACTGTAGGAAACTGTGTATAAACGTCTTGAAACTAATCTTTTATTAATACTGTGCTTGACCAATAAGCACTACAAAACCTTTTTACACACACACACAGATGAACAACTCTGACTTAATTGTAACTTAGCTGGTACATCAATCCTTTTCCTGCTCCCCATCCTTTTCCCTCCCCGACAGAAAAAAAGCCGACACCTTCTCGTGGTTTCTGTCGTTATTCAACCAAGATCGGCAATCCTTTTTTCCATGTTTCCTAAGGGTGTAGAGAGATATTGTTGAACCCTTAGATGTCTCTTTTCCTTTTATATCTGATACCTGTTAGTAATCGATATATATATATATATATATATATATATATATATATATATATATATATATATATATATATATATATATATATATATATATATATATATATATATATATATATATATATATATATAAAAGAGAGAGAAGGGTAGTCTTGACTGACTAGTTAAACAACAAATTTGGTTTATTGGGGTATCAGTCCTAGAGGGCTTGTTAAATGAAAATGCTTTTGTGCTACTCCAAGCTTTCGAAAAACTTTATTTTCTTCCTCAGGGCTACAATAATGGAAGTACAATCAGTGAATGAGCTTGTATATAATAAGAAAAGCAGAAAAAAGAAAAAACATTAAAAAAAAATCTTTCACTCAAGAAAAATAAATTATCTTTTTAACAATCAAAAAAATTTCCATTTTAATTAAATATGATAAAATTTACTTACTGCTACTCGCATTAAGCGGAAAATAACTCCATTGTGTGAAAAACAGTTGGCATTCTTGTGTAATATATTACTTATTGTTCCATGTTGTTAATTATTATGTTAAAATAATTTTATTTTTGCAAAATGTGTACTGGTTTGAAGGTAGTAAAATTTGATATGATGGTATTAAAAGAAATATGAATGTTGTGTTTTTATATTAATCTGTTGCTAAAGACCACAACATTTCAGTTCAAGTTAACATAGGGTTAGTTAAACTACACCTGGTCGGTGATATTTACAAAAAACACTGGATAGGCGTTGAGTAACTTGAAAGTGGTGAATTTAAGTAGGATTTATGATCACAAAAATGTCTTACGTAAAAAAAGGTTAAAAAAAAGAAAAAAAGAAGGAAAGGAAAACCAAAAAACAAAACCACATATGTGTCTAACATCCCTGCCTCCATGTTGGTAGTTACCCTTAATACCCACCAACATGGAGGCAGGGATGTTAGACACATATGTTTTTTGGTTTTTTTCCTTCTTTTTCTTTTTTTAACCTTTTTTACGTAAGACATTTTTGTGATCATAAATCCTACTTAAATTCACCATTTCAAGTTACTCAACCCTATCCAGTGTTTTTGTAAATATCACCGACCAGGTGTAGTTTAACTAACCCTATGTTAACTTGAACTGAAATGTTGTGTCTTTGCAACAGATTAATATAAAAAACACAACATTCATATTTTTTAATACCATCATATCAAATTTTACTACCTTCAAACCAGTACCATTTTGCAAAATAAAATTATTTTAACATAATAATTAACAACATGGAACAATAAGTAATATATTACACAAGAATGCCAACTGTTTTTCACACAATGGAGTTATTTTCCGCTTAATGCGAGTAGCAGTAAGTAAATTTTATCATATTTAATTAAAATGGAAAATTTTTTTGATTGTTAAAAAGATAATTTATTTTTCTTGAGTGAAAGATTTTTTTTGAATGTTTTTTTTCTTTTTTCTGCTTTTCTTATTATATACAAGCCCATTCACTGATTGTACTTCCATTATTGTAGCCCTGAGGAAGAAAATAAAGTTTTTCGAAAGCTTGGAGTACAAAAGCATTTTCATTTAACAAGCCCTCTAGGACTGATACCCCAATAAAACCAAATTTATATATATATATATATATATATATATATATATATTATATATATATATATATATATATATATATATATATAAATAAAATTTAGTTTCTTGAGCCTTGTTATAAATAATAACAAATAGGTAGAGTTTCTTTGGGCATATAGGCTCCATAATGAACTGAAAAAAAGATTAAAAGTCCTGTTAGATATGACTACTAAGCTTGGTTGGTTTAAGTGTGGTGTGTAAAGCAACTTCTGAATCTTTTTGCGTAATACACCTACATGGCGCACAATAACATCTTGACCTGTCGATACTAAAATTGGTTGGTTTAAAATTACTTGACGAGATGGCGCTAGTTACTTCTTACGTTCAGTTGTATTGAATTACAATTGTTCTTAAGCTACTGCTCTGCATGTCAAAGGTGTCTTCAGCCTACATTCGGTGTGACCATCCCCAACAAGGGTGAAACACGTGTAATCGGATTGGCTGGACCCGGGGTTATCCATTCACTTGGAGGCCTCGTAATTTTAAACCAACCAAGCTTAGTAGTCATATCTAACAGGACTTTTAATCTTTTTTTTTCAGTTCATTATGGAGCCTATATGCCCAAAGAAACTCTACCTATTTGTTATTATATATATATATATATATATATATATATATATATATATATATATATATATATATATATATATATATATATATATATATATATATATATATATGAGGTGCCCTGTATCCTTAGGTATTTCCCTATATATCTGTACCTGTTAGTACTCGATACATGTACATTTTCTTTTATTTATAACATAAAGAAATTTTTGATAACTAACAAATATGCTTTTTAGCTTGGGAAATCTCACTAATATATATTTTTTTTCAAATCGTTGTGAAAAGATGAGAAGATTATGAAACATCTGTGTTCTTTAAAAATATAAACAAAAAGCTAACAAGTTATCGTCTTTTGTGGTTTTTTACGTCCTGAGTTTCATGACTAATAACAAACAGAATTAAATTTTCAGTTTAGGTTCGCGTTTACTGGAAAATACATCATTTCTAATATACGAGTTTATCGTGTTTTTTCTTAACTCTATCTTTGGAAAATTTTTCAC
This sequence comes from Listronotus oregonensis, assembly GCA_019359885.1. NCBI lineage: Eukaryota > Metazoa > Arthropoda > Insecta > Coleoptera > Curculionidae > Listronotus > Listronotus oregonensis. Next base: position 14,597 of record JAHBCN010015081.1, read on the forward strand.
CAAACTGTGACAGTGTGTATTTTTGTGATGTGTGTTTCCACATGTAATTGTGCTGTTTTGGATTATTTTCTTTAACAAGGTAATACCGTTTTAATTTTTAGATGTTCTTTTTAAGTTTTGTTTAAATATTCGTTTTCTAGAAGTTACAAAAACGATGAGTTTTGGCCATATTTCTTTAATCAACTACTTGTCTATTTTTTTTGTTTAAACGTCTACCTTTGAATTTTTGGTTAGTTTCCTGCTATCAACTATAGCTAATATCGATCATTTTTGGACATTTTCTTACTTAATAGCTTTTGTTTATTTAGAAAATATTACGGACAATTTTTGAAAAATATATAGGTTTTTAAGAGTCATGTTTTGAAACATATTCCCCTGGTATTTTATTTTTTGAAATCTTTATGATATACAGAGAGTTTAAAAGGGTAATAAAAATGTATATATATATATATATATATATATATATATATATATATATATATATATATATATATATATATATATATATATATATATATATATATATATATATATATATATATATAATTAAATGTTTGTATCCCTATTTATACAGGTCGTTTTAACAAAAGTATGGGAATTTTTAAATTATGTTACTTAGGAAATTTTGTCTTTAAAATAGGCTGAAATTTTTATGCTTTATAGAGAGTATTACAAAAAGTTTTAGCTTCAAAATGTTGTTTTCATACATGTTCAGTTAAATATTATACATACAGGGTGTTTAAAAAAGTTATATAAGAAAGCCTTTTCAACCAGCTTTTTCAATCATTACTTTTTATTATATCTTTTGTCTATTTTAGTTGAAATTAAAACCGTCTGATACTTATTGCTTTTGAAAGTTACTTTGTTTATATTTTAATCCTTTTTGGGTATATTTTTTTAGTGGTTTATTTAATACATATCTATTTTCTTTTCACTCATATTTTTTTCATCAACTACTAGTTGTCTCCTTAAGAGCCTGGTTTTTGAAAGTTGTTTTTGTTTTAGCCTCCTTGCTATCATTTTAAAACAAATTCCTAAATCTGTTTTTCCGCTTATTTGCCTTCTTTTCGTAAATATACCTAATGTAATTGAAACAAGAGGGTTGACTTCGTGCTTATAGAACTTTCCGAGTTCCACGTTTAGAGTTCTAGAAATTATGATTTAATAAATCTATGTTGCTATTTACGTCTAATGAACTATAAGTATTTAAAATTATAAACAGGTTTTTCACGTTATACAGGGTATTATACAGAATGAAGACATACATATTTTTTAGCATCCCACGCTTAGGAACCGTCTGCAACATATCGATGACGTAATCAACCGATCTGTTGTTTATTTTAATCATATCTATTTTTAAGTCTTTTTTTTTCGTTCATAACTTTATTAATTTCCTATTCAAATACTTGTTATTTAAGTTGACTTTTAAAACCGTCTGATATCTATAAGTCTTTTTTCAACCAATCAGTTTAGATATACTTTTCAAACACAAATATTCCGTCACACCCTATATATTTTAGAATGGTCTCTAACACCTGTATAGGTTATCCCGTTATACAGAGTATTATAGGTAATATTATACCGAATATTTTTAGTATTCCACACTTAGGAATCGTACATACCTTTCGCACAGACTTTTTTTTATTTGATTAATTCCAATATTCGGCGTCACCCGAGAATCCCCGATGATGATGATCTTTATGACGTCGAGATAAGAGATATAGCTACGTTTGACAGTTGACGTTTGACATTTGACGTTTGAAATTAGACAGTTGACGTTTGATAATTGACGTTTGACATTTGACGCATGCGCAGTACCTTAAAATACTATTAGCCCAAGATGATGAAGTAGTGACGTCATGGACCGGAAGTATGGGTGTCTGCCTGAGGTGGCCCACAGTCTACTCGTCAACACATTGTAAAATTATATTACAAAAGCGGAGAAAATGCTCGAGAAACGCAAAGAGGATTTTTCGAGAGTTTCCAGAGACGCATTTCAGTGGATACAATTCTAAGAATTAAGACTCTATTTGAAGAAACAAAAACATTGAAAGATAGGCGAAGAAATATAAGAAGACAAAACATAAGAAATCGAGTAATTGTTCAATATTTTAGGATAAATCCGATAAGTTCTATTCCGCAGGCAGTACGAGCAGTAAGGTATGGCCTAGAGCTCCGAAGGGTCAGTTATGGAACAGTTTAAAGAACTCTGAAAAAATTTGGTATCAAACCATATTGTATTCTTTCCGTTCAGTATCTAACTCAAGAACAAAAAGAACTTCGTTTTTGATTTGTTGATAAGAGGGCAAGACGAGGACAACAACTTATACAATAAAATATTATGGACTGATGAAGCGTCATTCACAACATCAGGAATATACAACCGGAGAAATACAAATTACTGGGCAGCAGCTAACCCTCATAAATATGAAATGATAAAGTTTCAAGGTAGGAGCTCGCTTAATGTTTGGTGTGGGATGTTAGGAAATCAAATTATTGGACCGCTATTTTATCGTGGCTCTTTAACAGGCCAAAGATACCTTCAGTTTCTTCAAAACGATATCGAGAAACTCTTGGAAGGATTGCCATTGCAAATCTACAATAATATTTGGCAGCAAGATGGCGATCCATCTCATGTCGTTCGAGAAGTGGTAGTATATTTGAATGGGCGTTACAACGAGTGGATTGGCCGTAACGGAACACTTCATTGGCCACCTAATAGCCCAGATATCACATCAATGGATACATTTTTATGGCGCCATTTAAAAAAACGTAGTTTATCAACGGCCCAATAGAAATATCGATGAGCTACAGCAAAAAATTGTGAATGAAATTGACAGACTTAACCAGGATTACAATATTATAAGGGAATCTCTGGAAAGACTAAAAAGGGGGCATCGGTCCTGTTTCGAAAACAACGGAGGACATATTGAACATTTATATTATTAAGATGTCTGGTGTTCTTAAGTTTAATTTATAGTTTTTTCTTATGGGGTATTTGTTTTATATGTTATATTATTTTTATATTTGTTTTGTATCTATTCTACAAATAGAGTCTTAATTCTTAGAATTGTATCTATTGTATTACAATGTGTAGATGGTCTTCTAATAAATATTTCATTTTTTAACGTTATTTGTTCCTAATTTATAAAAAATATAAACAACTTTTACATTTTATTTTTTTAGTTGTCTGAATGACACTACCGTTAAATAGTGAACAGGTATCCATATTAATATTTCAGGTGTTAATGACACGGTAGACGAAAATTTTTTCGATTTAAACGTGCAGGAAATGAACTATTTTGAATTAAAAAAATATCATTTTAGATCAAAAGATATACGAGGAATCGAATAATTTTCACCTTTTAAAAAAATATCAAAATTACCCCAAGCAGTTTTATTTGATGTTCAATTATTTTACATTAATCATTTTCGGATTCGGAAGGAAAAATTATATATGATGGCTATTTCACTTTTTTATAAAAGTACAGGTAGAGTTAAAAAAGCGGTCTGTCTAGTCCTCGTTGGATAACCCTGTACATTAAAATGCAGTAATTTGTAAAACTTACATTAAATCATACTCATTGTATCTCCTATAAAACACGTAATTCAGAGACCCAAGTTTAAAAAATAATAACTATTTACTACAAAATGTGGAAAATTATGAAAAAAAATGTCAAATACAAGATGGCTGTATTTTTCTTTGTACAGAAAATTGTAAATCACAATTTTGTCATTTTCGATGTATTTCCTAGTTTTAGTTACTAGAAAACTTACAGATTTAAAAATTTGGCACCTCAAATATATTTTTACAAAAAATTCTATTATACATTCATACTACCTACTCCGTGTTTACTTCCTAACTAAGAAGATGGTCTAACCAAAGTGTTTTTTAAACATATATAAATAATTCTCAATATGCAACTAATAAAAAAATATTAAATTTTCGTTTCTTATTAACAATTAGATCTCCTTTTCGTAACAATTTTAATATAAAAGGCCGAGTTTAAAATACTCTTAAAGATTCTTTGTACTATAACAAAACTATCGTTGATATGAACTTTTAGCATTTCACAAAATAATCACCGTCTAAATTTTAGAATTGTACTGACTCATTTATGAGTTAGTACAATTCCCAAATCAAGAAGGCAAAGCACAAAATAAAATTAGGCTAAAACATCACTAACAAATGGCACGCTACCTAAAGTAAGATTTTTAAAATTTATAATATAAAAGAACTTACTCTCAAAAATTACAAAGCTTATCATATTTTTATACTATAACACATTTTCTCACATAACCTTAACCTAAATTCTCGTGCTGTTTGGTTATCCTCTAGATAAATTAACCTTATAAATTAAATCTGTTATAGTCCCCTTGACAACTTGTCATGTATAAACTGTTTAATTCATCTAGAGGTTAATAAAGAGACGAAAATACTTAACCCTATAAACAACCCTACTACTCGGCTTATCAGCACCACATACATTGGTTAGGCCACAATATATGAGCAAAATATTTTAACATTTATTCAGAATACCTTGATTTTTTGAATACATTTGCCATACTGCCACTGACATATACGATTAGAGTGGTTTTTATAAAAGTAATATTTCGAAATTTGTAATTAAAACTTGCTCAATGAACTTATTACATCTAGGATGTCACCTCTAAAGTTGGCTACCTATTTAATTACAGCACTCTGCCGAAAAGAAAAAGATATCGGACCTAGGCATGTGATATATGGTTTTCGATGTATTCTAACTGCTAAACACGAATCCGTGTTTAAAATTTGGCCATCACGACAAAAAAATTTCTAACCTTAAAAACCCAGTCTAAAACACCAAAAATACACTAAAAAACACCAGCCAAAAGTAGAGAAAATGTGTTTTTTATTTTCCCAATGTAATTTTCATGATTTTTTGACTCCCCCGCCTCCCCTAGTGAAAGTTCGTAAGATTTTCTCATCCCCGCCCCAAATCTTACGTAAGATTTTATTAAAATTTGTGTTTTAGCTATAAGCGCGTTGGATTATAACTGTGCTGCTCTACGGGGTTCGGACAAATACGACAAATACTACTGTGTAAAATTTCGCCATATTTTCATTTTAGAAACACTTTTTACTTTAATTTAACTTTACTTTTACGCAATTTTATACCGTTTTTTACTAGATAAAAAATTACGTGATATTTGCCAAGACCCCCCCTCTCCACTAAATGAGATTTAGCTTTACCCCATCCCCCTTAAAAACCTCACGTAATTTATGGGGCCCCCACACTTGAAATAAAAACACATATTCTCTATTTTTGGGTTTTTAGGTTAAAAAAAAAAATTTTGACTTGATGGAAATTTTTTACACGGATTGGGTTTTTTTAGGAGGCAAAAAAAAACATCAAATATCTGGTTCCAAATTTTTTTTTTTTAGAAATAATTACATGTTCTGATAAAATCCTTTTCAAAGTTCTAAAGAAATTTTTAAAAAGTATCGTACGGATATGTTGTTATAGCATATCGGGGTAAAAGATCCAGTCTACGTTTTCCTATTTTAAAAAAAAACGAAAACAATCTCGAAACAAAAGAAACTGAGAAATACCTTTACAAAAAAAGCATACAATCCAGATAAAAAAATTGTTGAACTAATACATGATGCAGAGTGGTTTACACCAAATATTGTTGTTTTTTTTTTATAAAGGAAAAGATTAACCAAAACCAATGTTATGTCTCTAAAAAATGTTTTTTGGGATAAAAACTTGTGGGGTTTTTAAAAAAACGTCCGCAGTAGAGTAGAAAAATAGGGCGTAAAAAAATGGGGTTTTTTAAACCTTAAAAAAAGGGGGAAAAAAGGATTTTTTTTTAAAACCGCAATTCGCTTGTTGGGAAAGTTAAAAAAAACAATTTTCGAAAGGGGGTAAAATGGGTTTTTTTTAAAAAGACGGAATTTTTAAAATTACATTTTTGGCAAAAAAACAACTCGTGACGTCTAAAAATCGTATGTAGAATTCCGAGTAAAAAAAAATCTAAAATTTTTAATCTTACAAGGCGTTAGTTTGTAACATGTCACTTAAGCTCCCCTTTTTTTCCCCTTTAATTGTTTATAAATTTAGGTGCAGTTCTAATTTTACCATTAAATTTGCTGGGAAAAGGGGGGTATATGGTTTTCCCCAAAAAGTAAGCGGACTACTTTCCCCCTTTTAAAAAAAAAAACCCCAACTTTTACTATCTTATATTTTCACTATTTTCAATCTTTTAAAATTCACTAGAGTTTTAATTTGCTTTTTTATATTTTTTTTATTCTTTTCATTTCTTTAAAAATGCTTGGGGAAACAAAAAATTTAAACTTTGCCCATTACAGTTCAACAAAAAATAAAGGAAGCGTCAAAAAATTTTAAATCGGGAGCAGTGTTATTTCAACTTTATCTTTTGGGGAAAAACCCTTTTTATCAAAACATTTCAATAAAATAGGGTTTGCCAGGAAAAAAAAAATTTCATGTTTCTCCATAAATAACAAATGGTTGATCGTTGTTAATGAAAAAATCGAAATGTTACCTTTATTTTTAAAATTAAAACATTTAGAAGGGAATAAATTTAATAACATACTTTCATAGTTACTGTTAAAAAAAAAAATTACTTTTATAAATACCGACCGGGCCCGTACGTACGTTTGTTTTAAATAGAGAGTTCTTAAACATTATTTTAAATGCTTTTCTTTAAGTTAACGCACTTTATAAAAGTTTTCGTTACAAACCTCGCAGTTTGACCCCCTTTTTTTGATTTTTGAATTTGGATGAATATGGGAAATTTTTAAAACCCCCTCGTTTTAGCGTAAATATGTACAGTGTGACCAATAGGGGCTAAACAGGGCCATATTTGAGCCTTTTTTATTAACAAAAAAAAAACATCGTGTTTTTTTCCGTAAATCTGAAAAAAAGGAAAAAAAAAAAACCTTTTTTAAAAAACTTCCAGCTATATACAATGGCTT
>JAHBCN010015082.1:0-21593 GCA_019359885.1 Listronotus oregonensis
TACCATTTTTCTGAAACACCCTGTTTAGAATATTATGGTAAGCTATAATTGCCTTGCCACTTATTAAATTTTATTTGGTAAAATAAAGGAATAAGTTCAAAAATAAAATACAAATTCATTTTAAAGACAAAGGTTGTCTTTTTTCTAGCTTTCTAGACCTCCATTAAAATGGTTAAAATGTCAGTGCAAAAAAATATTAATAAAATTAACAAATACGATACCACATTCATTTTTTAGAACTTGTGTTTCCTTTAAAAACCCTAAAAATATACATATGTTTAAATCATTCTATTACAATTGAATCCCTTTTTTGTGACAGTTAATTCTATTAAGATAGGTCACGTATGCAAGTATGCAGCTTGCAAGCCAAACAGTAAACAAGTTAAACTCATGATTGAAACTAAACAAATCTATATTATAGTATTTCAACGTTTTAATCTATTATTAGACCTTTGCATCAACAAACAGGCAATTATTAGAGAGTTCAGGCAACGAAGCCATGGTATGTCGCTAATCCGGTAGTTGCTTAAACCCATGAAAGATCTTAAATAATGGTAAAAAATAAGACTTGGTGTCTTCCATTAATATGCCTTTCTGGTCATTATTTAAAAAAATCTTTTGCACTGTCCCGTTAAAGAATTAAATAATGCGAAAACGATATCTAATTTTTTTTCTCTCTAGCTTAGTTGCTAAAACAACTATCTGCTCTTGCAAGTAAAGGTTAATTTAAGTTCAATAACAAAGAGTCTTTTAAAAGTCGTTCGGAAAGAAAATAATCTGTCTGACACTGGCCTGTAAAGAATTGTCTGTATGCCACGTTTGTATCACTCTGTTTTCCAAAACCTAAAGATGGGCAATGTCTCAGCTCAACTTAATAATGAGAACGCATTTTTGGGCTATTGTTTTAGTATTGTGCCAATCCCAGCTAGTTAAGGTGTTTAAAGGTAGCCCTTTTACAAAAATAATTAGTAGACTGCTACATTTCCTTGCACTTATTGTGTGTCTGGGCTTCTAAAAAGTAATTAAAAAATGTGAAATATTTTATTTAAAACGTGAGACATGGTACCCACATCAAATATAATACCAAATTCTTTTGGTCTCAAGGAGAATACTTTGCTAATTAAAATTTTTATTTTGTAATATGCAGTGCTATCAGAGAAAAAGTTTCCTTTTATCGTTAAATCCCAAATGTCGCAAAATTATTTTTTTATAGAACCATAGCTAGTTAAAGTTGTTTTTTACTCAACAATTTTTTATGCAAATAATTTCAGATGCCTATAATTTCAAGAAAAATGCAGATATTTAAATATTGAATTCGTAAAAAAAATACAAATAGAGGATTCGCTTTTAAAACTAAGATTTTTCTCTGAGAGCGCTTTTAAAAAAATCAACTTATTTTTGCAAATTTCAAAATTAAAGTTTTCTTTATCAACTTGTTCAGCTTGAGGACAATAGCACCTGGTATATATTTGGTGTTGAGTTACATATTTAAGTATGTAGATAAAAAAATTGGAAATCTTAGACCCTTACTGCTGCAGTCATTGATTTAGCCTACTAATGACTTAATTAACTATTGTAATGTAACACACTATATAGTAAAAAGCGTTGAAGTGTATATAATAAAACTGAATTAGAAAATGATCATTTTAACAAATAAAGAAGTTTAGGTGAAAGAGTATACTATAAAAGTATAGAAAAATTTTGTTAAAAAAGTTTGACTTAGCCAAAGCCTTAAGTATGTCATTGATTTAACCTACTATAATGACTTAATTAACTATTGTAATGTAACACACTATATACTAAAAAGCGTTAAAGTGTATATAATAAAACTGAATTAGAAAGTGATCATTTTAACAGATAAAGAAGTTTAGGTGAAAGAGTATACTATAAGAGTATAGAAAAATTTTGTTAAAAAAAGTTTGACTTAGCCAAAGCCTTAAGTATGTCATTGATTTAGCCTACTATAATGACTTAATTAACTATTGTAAAATGTAACACACTATATACTAAAAAGCGTTAAAGTGTATATAATAAAACTGAATTAGAAAGTGATCATTTTAACAGATAAAGAAGTTTAGGTGAAAGAGTGTACTATAAGAGTATAGAAAAATTTTGTTAAAAAAAGTTTGACTTAGACAAAGCCTTAAGTATGTCATTGATTTAGCCTACTATAATGACTTAATTAACTATTGTAATGTAACACACTATATACTAAAAAGCGTTAAAGTATATATAATAAAACTGAATTAGAAAGTGATCATTTTAACAGATAAAGAAGTTTAGGTGAAAGAGTATACTATAAGAGTATAGAAAAATTTTGTTAAAAAAAGTTTGACTTAGCCAAAGCCTTAAGTATGTCATTGATTTAGCCTACTATAATGACTTAATTAACTATTGTAATGTAACACACTATATAGTAAAAAGCGTTGAAGTGTATATACTAAAACTGAATTAGAAAGTGATCATTTTAACAGAAAAGGAAGTTTAGGTGAAAGAGTATAATATAAGAGTATAGAAAAATTTTGTTAAAAAAGTTTGACTTAGCCAAAGCCTTAAGTATTTTAAAATCAACCATTTCTCTAAATTTAGCTAATTAATTAAGTAGAAGAGGACTCGATTTAGTGCTTGATCAACGGTCAGCGCTGACGTCGGTCAAACGAAGCTCTAGCTCTAGCTAAAGAAAATGTGTGATCAACTACGGTGCAGAGCTACGCGCTCTACGTTCGACCGAAATCAGAGCACTGAATCCAGCCATAACAATAAAAAAATAGAGCTTTATTAGAATATACATTAACTAAAATAATAGCTATTTATAACACTAGAATATAAATTAGGTATTTATTAAACGAATATGGCCGAGCGACCTTACGAGCGGGGCTATAACAAGATCAGTTAATAAAGCCTGTTTATGTACGCGGTACATGATTTTATTCTTTTATGTACGATTGCAATTAAATTATATGTAGTTAAAATTTAAAAAAATAATGAAGAAATATAAATTTGTATACCTGTAAAGGGTTTTACCTCGAGAGGTAATCAAGCAGTTGCCACAGCAATTGCTATGAGATGTAGATGTTGACATCTAAAATTTCTGAAAATAGCTAAAATCATAAAAATAAAAGAATCCAGAACGAAAATAGTATGGAAACCTCGGAAGTCTTAAAAGAAATAAAGGCGGCTGCAGCAGCAGTTAAGGACTCCTTACTATCTAAGAAGTTAAGAACGTTGTACAAAGAGACATACAAAGCGTACAGACAGTGGTGTAATAAAAAAAATAGCAAAAGACCGATAAAGACGGAATCTTAGCTTACTTTAGCATCAACCTTTGTTTTGTTTGGTAATTGTCTCGAAACTTGCCTCCACTTCGATATCGCCATACGATAAATAAATAAATAAATCCACTTCGATTTTGACCAAATTTGGTATACGGGGGTTTTTTGAGGCGCTAATTACGAATCTAATTTCGGCAACGTTTTGTTTTCGAGATATTCATCATAAAAGTTGAAAATCGAACTTACCTTATTTTTACCTATTTTTTCCTTCTTTTTGCACAGATTGTTTGATTTATACACTAAATTGAAAGACAATATTTTAAAAACATCTTTTAAAACTTGTTTTTATATTTATTATACACGTTGTTTTTTATTTAACTGCAAACCTCTAATTTCAAACGCCGCTTACGCCGCAACCATTTATACACTGAGGAATTTATCAGCAATTATGGCGGCGGCCTTTGACATTAAAACTTCACAATTTAATGCAAAAAAGGTGAATAAAAATTAAAAAAAAATAATAATAAGGTTTTCATGAAATATTGTGTGCCAAGTTAGTATAAAAATGATAAATTGTGTGCAAAGATAGTGAAAATAAGATTAGTTTGATGATAAATATCTCGAAAACGAAACGTTGTCGAAAAAAATTGTTTTCAGATTTGTGATTATCGCCTCAAAAAAAAACCCGTATACCAAATTTGGTCAACATCGAAGTGGAGGCAACTTTCGAGATAATTACCTTTCGTTTAATTAGGTATCAATTTGTTGTTGAATATTTAATTGATTTTTTAATAAAATTTTTAAAATTGTTTTTTGACCACTTGGTATTGACAATGACACTTACTTAATTTTACTAGTAAAATAAAGTAGCTTTATTTTTCCAGTACAATAAAGTGCTACTTTATGGACGCAAAATTGTTCTATAAATAGCACTTTACTGGTAAATCGTACATAAAACACGTTTACTTCATTTATTACTTTAATTTAGCTACATATCTCTACGACGCAGCTCCCTATTAAAGATAATAACAGTAATAACACAGACATACTTTTTAGCATTATTAATGTTATATTTAAGCGCAAATCAGTAAGTAAGTACCCACCTTGACACACAATTACTGATACTTAAATAATGATTTACAATAATTTATATAATGAATGTAATTTAATCATATGTAATTAAAGTGGTAAACACAGTACCTGAGAAAACTCTACAAAATAGAGCTTGCATGAGTACACAGCCACACAAAAAAATTTGGTTTGTACTCTACATGCGATATATGTATTCCGAAGTATTTTTTATTCCAAGCACGAATTCATCATATAACAGTAACGTTCTATCCTCAAAAAACAGGTCTAAAATACCAAAAATTAACGAGAAAATACCAGCAAAGATATATAAAATTAGTTTTTTTTTACTTTTTAAATGTCTTTTTCATATTCTTTCTTTTGATAGGACTATGTCCAGTTTTTACAACTTTTTATTCGATGTCCTGTGACGATGAAGTCCAGGAATCGGCCCATCTTTTTTGTGGTCATCCTAATGCTCTTTTCAAATGTATATTTATTTGAAAAATACCATAAAAAATAAAAAGACACCCCCAAAATTTATGTGTCACGTGACGTTTTTTTCTAGCCATAAAGAAATCGCCATTATCCAAAATAACGAATCTGAAGTTCTATTTGCAAAAATTAAGATGCGGGTCCAATATGGCTGACCAAATATCCAAACTACTTCCGATTAACGTCAGATTCGGCAAATGAGGATTTTAAGGGTTGCTGATCGTCGGCGTCGGTCAGAATTGAAAAACGCAACCAGATTTTTAAAATTTATTGACTTATTTTTTTAAATTTCATTTGCCATTATTAATCATGCAAATCTGAGCGATCTCCAGCCTGCACACCAAATTTGTCGAAAATCGGTTCATTTTTAGAAAATGATTTGTTAAGGTCAAGTGACAGTGAGGGTGAATTATCATTTTTCATAATTTAAAAAAATGTATATTTGTTGGTAATTTTCTGTTAACTTTTGGTACTTAAAAACTATTTTTTGAGGTTAGAAAGGTTTCAGCGATGTAATCACTTGATATTGACACCGGATTCGTGTTTCGGAGAAAAATACTTCGGGACACGTATTTTGCATATAAAGTACAGAACATCTTTTTTTGTGTGGCTGTGTTATTTAAGGATATTTTGTAAAAAAAAATGTTTAAAACGTTCAATTTAAATTATGTACCTAACAACTGGTACAAGATTAAAAAAACTTGTTTTGTTTTTATTGTCATCACATGACCGAACAGAACCATGCAACAATGAGAAGGCTATAAATAGAATTAATTACTTTAATCTACATATTTTTTTTATTTGCATTGCATTTTTATTAGTCTTTGGATTTAATAAACCTGACCATTATTATTGTTTTTGTGACTTGCATAATAACACTCCCACGTAAATATATATGTAATGTATAATTTTTGTTTTGTATTAAAACCTGTTTTGAAATTTAAAATTGGTTATTAAAGTATAATTTACAACTTAAATTAGTTTATTATTTCCAGTCAAAATCAAAATAAAATATAACCTTACAATGTGTTAACAATTTTTAATATGATTAAAAAAAAGTTTGTTTCAAACTCGTATTAGGTGAAATACTTATAAAGTTGTTAAAAAATAAATTATTTTATTTTATTATTAATTAGTAAAATATTGTTATATAAGTTACTTCTGACTGAATCTTTTAAATTTACAGTAAAACTTATTTTTAATATTTACGCTTATTAGTTTATTAGGTACCCACGGTTACGTGGGTACCTAATACGAAATATAAAGCCCTGGCCAATAGTAAGAAATTTTTATAAAGAATTTGATTATTGGGTTTTTTTGTTAAAAAGTACCAAATTTCGTGGTCTCAACGTCAAAATAAAAAGTACTTTTTAATAATATTTTTTATATCTAACCAGTATGATGAGGTTGACGACTCACCTCTCAAACAGTGGCTTATTAGGCCAGTAGAAGAGGATGAGGACAACTTATTTTTAAGTATGTGCATGGTTAGTTAAAAATAATTTTTAAATGGAAAAATTAAATCCCACCATAACAGATGCTTTCATTGATATGGATAATGACCTTGCGACAAAAAATATGTCTACAGATGAGAAAATTATGGCACAAACTGATTATTTTGAACAACTTAAAGAGATGCCACTAACTCTTAAGAATGCCATTAAAGTAATACAGAAAACCGTCTATTGAATGCTTTGCTACAGCTAGAAACATATTTACAGAAAATGTTTTTAAAAAGCTTCGAAAGCAAACTCATGACCGATTTTTTTGCAAAGTAGTAAATAATGCATATATGAAATTTTATTTTAAAATATTATTTTGTGGTCGAGTTTTATTTGTTTTTTGTAAATAATTAATATACACAAAATATGTTAAACATCTGTTTTTTTAACAAACTTTTGATACATCGTACCGGTTTTTAAGATGCCTCTTAGTACACCATAACCGAGCTTTACTGTATATACAATCTATTTAGATAAAAATAGCTGAAAAATTTTTTCGAAAACTTTTCTGGATATACAAAAGCACACTTTTAAGCCAAATTATATATATGAAATCTGACTAAAGACATGAATGTAATACCAGGACCATGTTCTCACTTTTCCACCTTATTTTTTTGTAAAAATATTGAAGATGTAATAAGATTAAAGTTTTCATTTGTCAAGCGGAACGGTATCATGCTAAGGCGGCGTTTAAATTTAAAGAACTAACGAAATAATACATCAGCCCTAGTGTAAATTTTTAAGATAAATTCACGGAATTCTAAAAATTTAGACAGACACAAGTAAATTTTCGTTATTAAATCGGGTTTTTTCATTATTATTATACTTATGAAAAAACATATAAATGTTGATTTTAGGTACATAGTAAAAAAACATGGTTTTTCGTAACCCAGGGATCATAAAAATGATATACTCGTATTTTTTTAACGATTATAATAGGTACTCCTCTTAAAGGCAGAAAAGTAAAGAAAAAAATATATTTAAATTTGTCATAAATTAAAAATTATTTATTTTACTAATATATGACACAGTGAGGTTCTGTAAAAAACATAGTATTTTTGTTGTCAAAGACTTGATAGTTCAACGTACTGAGACTGCTTAATTAATTCTTTAATTTTTGTATGATAGACCACTTACTAAAAAATTAAATAAATGTAATATTGCAAGTAATTAATAAATATAAAGACAAAATACAAATATTAGCCATTTATACGAGAACTCTGAAAACAAAGCAACCAATTCAACCTCATTTATTTTAAAGGCTAATAAATATGTCGCAATATTAAAATTAAACAACAATTTTTCGAATGTACCATATGTCAAAAACATTAGGAAACATTCGCTTTTTTGTTTAAATTTCTTTATTTTTATTTCTTATGTGGAACTGAAAATGTTCTGTGAATCATATGTATTAACGAATGACGAGTGATTTATCGTGAGTGCCGTAATAAATGTTTCCATTTGTCTTTTTAATTGCTTGTTTACTTTAAAAATGGCACATTAATGGATTTTTTAGATTTATTATGTGGTTCAACCCAAAATTTAATTAAATCAACATTAAAATTAAAAAATATAACACATATTTAAAAAAAAACTAATGCACATAACAAGTTTGAATATGATTTTCAACATAAAGGTATATATTTTTTTATTGCCTAGAATAGTTTTAAAGCTATGCATACGTATGTGGTGCATCTAAGTTTTACCAACCTTCATTCAACCCAAAAGTGTCTAGCCTGCGGAAACTACTACCTGCAGAGGTTTTCCCTTCACCCCAAAAGCTTTGAGTCATGATTTAATAAACTACTTTTTACCTTAATTATGACACCGACGGTACGTTATTACTTAAGCTTTAGGCATTTGTGGACTGTCCCAAGATAAAAAAATGCTGGGGACGACCAGTAACTGGATGGGTGATCGCCAGTGAATACCATGTGTCATTGGGTGTGGTCCAGAATCCATGCTAAATTGTGGGTCCTGCCCGGATGGCATTACCCAGACGCTAATGGGGGTAGTTCAGTGGTGGTAGGTATTTGTATAATGACCGTGGAGGCACTACCGCGTTGTCCAAGAGGTACCATGAAAATAAAATACACACAACCAAACTTATAAGGAATTACTCTTTATTTCTAAATATATCACGTGTTTTACCACTGGCAAAATGTCCTAGAAACGACCTGTTTTCTACTGAGAGGAACTTTTACTTGCGCTTACCTGGACAAAACCAATATGATGGTTTCTCAGCGACAAAATTTTGTTAGGTTAAAGAAAAAAACTATTGTCAGTCTGACAAGTCTGACAATAAACACTGCATTTTTAGCTAAAATTTCTCTCGTTTTCTCGTAAAATAGTCGTGTCGAATATCATTCGAGAAAATATTTTCTAGAAATAATATTTTTCTTGTATTATTCAAATTTGTTGCTTTTATGGTAATTTCGTTCATGACTTTTTGCAACGAAATTGCCAAGCAACAAACTTTCATACAATCGGAATATTTTGCCAACAATTTTTTTTCTCTTATGATATATTATACGACTAAAATTTTTGTAAGGAAAAAAATTGATATCCAACTTTAAGATGAGGCTTTTTGTTGTAATCAAGCATGATAATAAAAGAGAATCGACTGCTGCGATTTATTATCTTGTAAACTGGACAAATGAGAATTGGCAAAATGTTCTTTTTTCGGATGAGACCAGAATCGGAAGATCAGATGCCCATCGGATTCGAGTCTCAGAGCTCCAAGAAGACGAGCGAGACTTTGGGTTGCCAGATCAGTCCTAAGATATAAAGGAGAAACTGTAGTGTTCTGGGGAAGTATTATGCTGAGAGAAAAAACTCCATTGTTACCATTTCAACAAACTTTAACCGGTCAGAGGTATGTTAATTTAGTGCTAAAATCAATTGTTACGCTTTGGAGAGCTGCAATTGGGAATAATTTTATCTTCATGCACGATAATTCACCTCCCCATACAAGTAGAGTGGTTAGAGATTGTCTTGAAAAGGAAGGTGTCGCAATTTTAGACTGGCCTGCATGTTCACTAGACCTAAATCCTATCAAACACTTGTAGGCCAGCTCAGAAGAAGGGTTAGAGGGCGTTAAAATATCCCAGGAAATGTCACACAGCTTATTGATGCAGCATTAGTAGAATGGAAAAACATTCCCTAAGACTTGAGGTGGCAACATAGAACAAAAATGTTCATACATCTTAAAAATTATGAAAAATAATAGATGATTTCATATAAGTTTGGTTGTGTGGTATGGTATTTTAATTTGACACGTTATTGAAAATGGGGAAAATGGTTTAAACATTTTGGAGTCGGCACCCAGGTACCTAATACTT
Source organism: Listronotus oregonensis (assembly GCA_019359885.1). Lineage (NCBI taxonomy): Eukaryota > Metazoa > Arthropoda > Insecta > Coleoptera > Curculionidae > Listronotus > Listronotus oregonensis. Next base: position 9,679 of record JAHBCN010015082.1, read on the forward strand.
AGCTTTTTACAAGCCTTCGTGGGCTGTGAGAAAATAAAAAAAATGTAAAAGACAAATAATTATGTTTATCCGTAAACATAAATATAATATGAATTTGATTTTATAGCTAGTAAACGAAAATAGGTATTAAAGTGGAGCTCTGTTAACAAGTGAACAACGATTGGAAACTGACGATAAGTACATCAATACTCATTTAATAAAAATTAAAAGAGTTTTTTAACAACAACCTTTTGTTATTTAAAAAGAAAGCTAGGAATCCAGGATTTAAATTTAGCCAAAAAAGTTTACTAAAATTTTCATTCTCTCTTTTTGAACATAACTTACAATTATATTATTGCACTTTTCAAGAAATATTATTGTTTTTGTTTTTTGCACATTAAGTTAAAAATATAAAGTAAGCGTAATAATAAAACATACATTGTAAAATTTACTTAAATCTCTCTAAAATCAAGTTTTAGATCATTTAAAACATAAACAAGCACTGCAAAGAAAATATTGGCATGTTTTTCGACCTTGAATAAATTGCTGCTATCCAATAGTATTTGTGTTAACCATGTTACCGGTTCCACATTATTAGATTATTCAGTTGCGGCGTTTTATATTTCAAAATTAATGTTTTTTGTCAGGAAGTCACGTTTTCCCGTAAAACTTTTAAACAATAACCTTAAAGGGACTGCTAGAACACAATCTGCGATTACGACAAATACAAGCTAATAATACTTGATTACAATGATTTAAATATGTGTGTTATATTTTCGATAAAACGTGGATATTAGGTGTACAAAATGTTGTTTATATTTTTAATATGAGCAGGAGTTATTGTTTTGTTTTTCTGCTATTTACGCACACTGCATTAGCAAAAATAAGAAAGGTAATCAAAAAATATTATTAAACAATTTGTTTTCGTTTTCTTAATGTTTAAGAATCTTTAAATCACAAGAAAAGTGCATTAAAAAGGAACCTCAAATTAAAACAAACTAAGCATGGGTTTATATAAATGGTTTATTATATTGTATTAATCATGTTCTTACAAAACATATTATATAAATAATTCTGTTTTTTAAATAATATTAATATTAATTAAATAATCAATCAATCTGGTACAAACTTTGGTTTAGAGAAGGCTTGAGTTCCAACAAATAAGTCATTTACGTTTCCTAATGGCTTGTTGTTCGGAATATAAAATAAAAAATTAAAAAAAATGGAAAAGCCTTTTATCAAATACAGCCAAATTTGAAAAAAAGGTTTATTAGCGCAAGAGCATTATTTTAACTTAATATGTAAGTCACAAGCGTACCCACCCATGTTACATAAGTTAAAAAAATTGAAACTACTTGTTTCTATCCAAATAAACTTTTATTTTTTCAAACTTATTATATTATTAAATCAATCATTACTATACTAGTGTAGCTCTGGCATAATGTGCTAATGCCAGATCTGGCCAAAACATATGATTTCCATCACCGGGATGTACGTTGATAAAATTAAGCAATTTAGTTAAACAATCTTTGATGTAGACCTCGGCTTTCACTGCCTCTCCTCTTACATGACCAACAAAAGGCCTGTATACACCTCTTTCCGATAACAACTTTAGTGGTCGACCTCTTTTTGCGAGGTTCATACATATACCAACTATGACATATTAATCAAAATGGCGAAGCCATAGCAACTGTTAATTCCAAGAATCACTAGATATACGGCATCCATATTTCTGCGAAATACCTGGAATTTTTTCAAAACTTTTGTAACAGGGGTTATATCAAAAATTTTAATAACAAAAATCATTCTTGAAAAACCCGATGACCGAATTATACCAAATTTAGTAACGAAATTAGCAGACTTGAAGTATGGGCGTATGGAAAGCGTTTTTAACTTTAGAAAACCACAACTGAACAGGAACGCATTTTAAGCAAAGGCGATCAATAAATTTAAAGAAATAAAGTGGGGGAAGTTCCAAGTTTTACCCTATTTTGTGAGTCATAGACGTTATGTATTATATTTTTTACGTGCATCAATTTTTTGCCTGAATATTTTTGACAGATTTACTTTTTGACATATGTCAAACCTTTAACTGTTAAGATATTTTTAAGAAATGTCATATTTTTCGGGTGTAATCTGCCTGACACATGTAAGTTTTAGGTGGTGTTATATTTTTATCAGATAATATATCTGACAAGTATTAGATTTTGACAGATTTCCTCTTTGTTTTTAAAATATCTACCGATGCTAATAATAGATTATAGTTATTATAACACATTCAACAAGAAAAGTCCTTGTTTTTTTCTAGTCTGTTTATGTTTTTATTGCAATTTTAATTATAAGTATTACCTGGTAATTTTATTCAAACTTTTCTGTTAGATTTTTTAGTTCTCTTCTTTATTTTTATAAACTTCTTATATTCAAAAAAAAATAATCAAATACTAGTTACTATAACTTGATTATTTTGAATGTTAAAGCCCATTGTATCCTTTAAACAAACATGAAATTGCACTTAATGCTTAAAAGATAAAACAATATATAATACATAATATATAATACCTAATATATAATATATAATATATAATATATAATATATATAATATATAATATATAATATATAATATATAATATATAATATATAATATATAATATATAATATATAATATATAATATATAATATATAATATATAATATATAATATATAATATATAATATATAATATATAATATATAATATATAATATAATATATAATATATAATATATAATATATAATATATAATATATAATATATATAATATATAATATATAGTTAAATTGAAACACATGTACACGATAAGTTTACCAGTTTTGTTTGTTTTTCTTTTTGTTCAATAAAATTAATTAGATAACACCACCAGAACTTCTTAAGATTTTTCAGAACCAATTTTCTTTTGTAAACGGCTGTCTTAGCAAGTTGGCATTACCCCAAAAAAGTCTGGTTAGTTTTCTTTTTATTTGAATTTGAAAGTTTCTGACTTCTCAATTTAAATTTTCAGTAGCGTTCTTTAAAAAAAATTGTAAGAAATATTGTTTATTTTAAGCTTTTTTCTTTATTAAAGGATTTTTTTTTAAAACAAACCAATTTAAAAGTTAAGTACTCATTTCTTTTTAAATTCAATAAAATATTTTTAAATCTTGACTAGGTTTTTAAAGTATTTTTTTGTATAACCAACTTGAACCTTTCACGTTGCGTAAATGATGACGTATTCTGCAGATTTCCAAAAAACAATATGATTTTGCAAAAAAATTAGGATAAATTTTAATTTAAAATTATGTAAACCACTTCTGCTGGTTTATAAACTTTGTGATTAAACAAATCATACTTTACTTTCTTAAACAGTGTCTTTTTAAAAAGGGCTAAAAAATAATAATGTAAAATCAAATTTGTTAGTTTTATTTATTTCATCGATACCATGCATTTATCTAATACTTTTAGTATATTAAAGCAAACAATGCAACGTTTACATTGGAAGGCAAATGTAAATAAAATATGTTTTTGTCTAGAATATGTCTATGAATTGTGAAACTTCTTGTCAAACAATGTTTTATAGCTTTTGAGAAGTAGATAACAATTAATAGTCTAAGATCACAGGGCCCTTAGACTGATAATAATAAGGAAATTTGATTGAAAAATAAAAAAAGAAGCTTATCCGGTAATAAAGAGTTCACCCACTGGGATTTTGGTAAACCAAATAATGTTAAATAGGGACGCGTTAATATAGGATACAGACAGTTGAAGGAAGGAGAAAGCATTTTTGGGGCTGTTACCATTTTTAATTATTGAAAATTTTTGCAGTTGCCCCGTTGCCGGTGGATGCATTAGAACTAAAAAGCTTGTGCTAAATTTAGTACGGTGTTGATAAGTTTTGTGTGCAGCATGTACTCAGATACTTGCGATTTGTATTAGGATTTTGATTGGACAAGTAATTAGATACATTAACTATAAGTGCGTAATATGCGTATTTAAATTTATTAAGAACTATTAAGTTTTATATGGATTACTTACAGATGTTAAAAAAAGAGCTAGAACCCAGCCACAAAGAATTTTTTTCTTCTTGATTTTGGCAGAGCTTAAAAGTCTTGGTTGGCGGGACTGCAGAAATACACAAAATATTACGCTAGACTGTCAAAAAATTATTTAGTTTTGCAAAAATATAAACCGGCAACAAAATAAAAGCACATGATATATCGCCATTTACAAAACTAAAGCAACTAGATTATCACTTAACTCATAAAGACCTTTGTGAGAATTCGAAAACCAAAAATGGTTTTGAAAAATCCGACCATTTTTCGGAAAAGCCGGAAAAACGCTTAAACAGACCTATTTTAAAAAAAATTTTTTAACTTCGTTAATCTTCAATATTAAACTAGTTTTTTTGGGGAAAAGATAGTTCTATACTTTGAGCTTTTTGAGATATAAAAACTTTTAATCTCAACTGTATAAAACCGGACCCTTTGCCTAATATTCATGGCACTTGCAAGATAAGGGCCTAATTTGTTTATATTGAATAAAAACTATTAATGTAACAACTTTTATCTTACGGGCAAAGAATTTATTATATCATTTCCCAAAAAATTAGTTCCAATATAAAAAATTACCGAAGCTAATTTTTTTTGTAAAGTCTGTTATAAGCGTTTTTCCGGCCTTTCTCGGTGAAAAATAGTCGGATTTTTCAAAAACCATTTCGTAGGTTTAAAAAAAAACGAAAAAAGGCCCTTTTTTTAATTATTATTGTTTAAAAAAATTGGTTGGATTTTTGATTCTAGTAATCTACAGGTTATTTCGAAAGTCATGGCCCAGTCAGATATATGTTCACATTAATTAGAAAAATGACCTTTTTTTTGCTATAATACTTGGACACAAGGGTTTTTGGCAGCATAAAATATTAGTTACATGTCCAATGATTGGTTGTTTTAGCATTTTCTTTCGCATAATGATTAACCCTAAATTTTTTACGAATTTTTGTAAATTTAAACCGAAATATAGTTATTTTGTACACGCCGCGCAATCGAAATTTTATAAGATACGAACTTCGAATAAATAAGAAAAGAAGTTCCTTTTATTCAACGACCAGCCGGGAGGCGAAGAAAAATTAAAACAATCATTATTTTTGTTACCCAGAAAGTGCCAAACAATACCAACTTTTTCCTCTCGCTCTTTTGATTTTTATTGGTATTTTATTCTTTATTTTCACTATTCTTTTATTAATCTCTTCAAAGTTTAACGATCTATCAGTGTTTGTCCCGAGATTTACAACCGACATAAAGATTATAATTGTTTTACTTTACTTACAACAAATGTCATAATCAATTCAACTTATTGTTTTTTGTTTATAAACGCTTTTAGATACTTTTTATGACAGAAAGATAATTACTCAATAAAAGTCAGTTTGTATTCTTATCCAGTGCAAATAAAACATAAGATACATTAAGATGCTTGTTATTGTGTTGTTTATCGACAATTACAATTTAAAAACAGTACTATTTTGTTATAGATAATAGTATTTTGACTACAATTAAATTGTCTATTATTCTAAAAATACCTCACTTTTAGGTTAACATTTGTTTTTATTATTATTTTTTTTTTAATTGAGGGGGGTTTTTTAATGAGGATGAAAGGGGAGAGGAGCCGTCCAAAAATCATCAAAAAAGTTTTTTGCCTTTTTGTTATTATTATTTTGTGACAAGCCTAAGACATTTTGATTTCTATATAATCCTATTTTGCAGAAAATTTAATTACGAAACTTTCTCTTTATTATTTTTCCCCGACCAATATTTACAAAGTTAGAGCAATTCGTTAAAAACAAAATTAATTTTCACGTTTTGTTTATTTAAAAACTGTTTAAATCTTTCTAAGGGCAGATTAATTCCTGTTATATGAATTTTTAAAGAGTTTCTAGCAAAAAAAATTTGCCTACTTCAGTACATCAACAATTCTTGTTGGTACCTCGAACTGGAACAGGACAAATTCCATATATACTACACCAAATGTTTTGCGTATAACATTAAATATAAGTATACAAGGGCGAAAAATGTATAATAGACGTTATATATTTTAAACAATACTTTATAAATTAGTATCTTCAAGAAGAGCCGATTTTAAAAACACAAAATACTTATGGCTTTGGGTAGCAGTTTCTAGTTACAGGGGGTTAAAGATTTGTGTACATAATGATTTCTGTCCTCTGCAAGTAGATAAATGCATAGGTAATTTATTATTATTACTCAAAAGTTGGCCAAAAAAATTATTGTGGCAGCATAAAAAGCATTACCATAGTTACAAGGCATATTATAAAAAGCGATTTTAAGTATTCCTTACCCTTTTACATAAAATTAAGAAAAAATTAACAAAAAATTAAAACCCTTACCTACAAAACTGTCAATTTTAGTCATAACATTTTTTTAATCAGTTGTTCTTGGTTATAAATATCAATAAAACATGAAGGTTTCAATTTAAATAAATCGTCTATGGCATCATATTTACTATACCAGGCACCTTATATTTTTATTTTTAAAAAATGCCCAATACAAATTACCATTTTTTGTGTTGAGGAAATTTTCAATGTTTTTTGCTTTAACAAATAATGAATTTTTTCTATACATTGTGTATACATTTCTTTACCATCCTGTAACTACGAAACTGTCATTTAAAACCATAAGTGTTTTATGTTTTTTAAAAACAGCTCTTCTGGGAGATTATAAATCTGCAATAAAATATTGGGGTTTCCATTTAAAAAATCGTCGATGACGTCTTATCTACTGATGAGTCACCCTTATATTTATATTTTATGTCAAAAATGCAAAATTTAAAATTATTATTTACATGTTCGAGGAAATTTTTATTTTTATTTTTTGGCTTAGCAAATAATTAATTTGTTCCATCTTTATGTACCACTTTTATATATAATATATAAAAAAATATTTATTTTATTTTTTTTTTTTTTTTTTTTTTTTTTTTTAAAAAATCGACTACTAAACATAACAAAATTAGCTGTCTGGTCAGGAATTGCCTAACAAATGTAATAAATTACCAGTTTATTTAAACGGCTTAACCGCAGTCAAAATAATAAAATAAATTAAGCATTAGGTTAAATAAGCATTATGTTTAACTTTGTTTTTCTTTATTGTACATCCCAGATTTTAAAAAATTTTTTTATTTTTAAAAGGTTAGTTATTGTGGTTTTAAATAAATTGTGTATTCACTAGTTTCATTTGACTCTAATTTTTATGAGAAAACAAACTAATTGCTGGCTTTAAAAAATAAAATATTAAATTACATACATGCAATTTACTATATTTAAAACATTTCAGTCTGCTTTTAAAAATTAGTGCATTAGTTGTTGTGCATTAAGCCTGTATGCTTTGTCAGAAGACCCGAAAAATAATAATAAATTTATAGACATATTTTTTGCTATAACAAAAATGACCCTTAAATAAAACATTTAATTATATTTTTGATTACACAATATTAAAATTAAAAAGAGGTCTTTTGCTATAAGCAGTATTTTTAACTAATATTCGTTAATGCATGAACATAAAATCGGCTATAACGAAACCGCCATAAAAATATAATACCTCACCCAGTTCTATGCTGTATACACATGATAAAATACTTGATTATATGTTATTTTGGAAACGTGTCCTGAGTAAAAAATAAGGATTTTTTTTACTTGGATGTAATACAAGAACTACGATCTCATTGTAAAAGAAAACAAAATTACTGAGACCCTTACCTTACTGTCACATTCAAAGAAAAGTTCCTACAATGGCCAAAAAATTATAAAGAATTTAAATAATTTTATTTTAATTTATTGCTTAACTTTGTATATTTTACAACAATATTTTACAACCTTAGAACTTTGTCATCAAAAATTTGCCCTCTGTTGGTGTACATATCTAGAACCTGGAACCTCGACCGAAGAGGTCCTTTGTTGTATATCTGTTCAGTAAGTTAACCAATATTTTGTAATAAAGAAATCCGGCACAACCATATATAATCTATCTTAGTTTACTTTGCCTATTGCAGTGTTTTAGGTAAGATCGTTTTTTTTTGAATTTGAAAAATCCTTCCTTAATCTTTGCGTGGTACTTGTTACAACTTGTTAAGGAGTAAACATTTAACACACGACTTCATTATACATTTAAACCTAACCAAACCTGGCAGCACTTAAGAAGGATTCTCAAGGATTATTTATTAAAAAAAAACAATATTGTTATTGAAGTTTGAAATTTGCAGAACCAGTTTTTAACGAGACCATAACAAAATAAACAAATTATTAATTTGGACCATTAACCTCTTAAAGAAATAATTTTAATCTAATGTTGATTTTGGAATAAAATGGTTTATGTCTCTTAAATGCGGTCTTGCGTAATTGGCATAAAAAATTTTTTTGAACATCTGTTTAACATATTATTTCAAGACAAGTTTAAAAACGTGTATTAATATTGTGCAAGTGTTTTTTTAAATTTAAAGATGTTTCAGAATATTTTTGTCTGAATCTTTTATCACATACATTTTATACGGATATATTTCATAAACTATTTTTGGAAGTTTTAAAAGAAAATTTTAAAACGTGGTTTTACAGAGGCATTTTAAATGGATTTAATTATGATAAGCTAGTTGTTTTTGGTTAAAGAATCATAGGGAAAAGTAATTAGAAAAAAAAGTTCGGTTTAAATATTTTATAATGGCCTATTTTAATTGATTTTAAATATCAGTAACAATATTGTATATAACTTCATATTTGAATATTGATTTTTAAAAACTTTTTAAATTTAAAAATATTTAAAAATTTTGGGGAAGAAATATTTTGATAAACTTTATGCGCTATTATATTTTTGGATTTAAGCATGATTTGTGAGTGAAAATCTGAAAAATTAAATTTAAAACCCGTGCGGGTGTGTTTCGAATGACATTATCCAGACAAGGTGGAATGGGTAAGACATCTAAAAACTCTGCACCTACGGTAATATCTTCGTGGGGTGTTTCAAAGATTTGTTATACCCTTTTTAAAAAACCAATTTGTTTTAAAACTTATCATAAATCTTTCAAATGCTTTAATATCAGCTTCTCGATCTTTTAGTTTTTTTTTTTAAAGGCGGGTAAAGGATCTGCCTTTGAATTTTAATGATTTTAGGTTAACCACCTTTTTATAAATATCTTAAAGTACAATCATAAAATTTAGTTTTGAATAGCACGTCGTTTAAATTCCACCTCGGCTTTGTACAGGAAGACGAATCCATTTCGAAGCTTTGCAATAAAGGGCGTAATCTCACAAATGCACGTTTAATGTTCAATCTCAAAGCATCAAGGGTTTGTGGGTTTTGCATAAACCTTAATTTTAAAAATCCAAAAAGTTATCCAAAGGAGTCAAATCAAGCTTTTTGGTGGCCAGGCAAATTCAATTCTTGAAAATTATCATTTCCCAAAATATTTTTGCAGAATGGCGACAGTTTCATGAGCAGTATGACATGTAGCCCTCTTGCTGGAACCACATATCTTTTAAATCAAGCGCATCCAAATTTGGCCATAAAATATTTGCCAACATCTGTCAATATTGTTCACCATTCACTGCGTCTCCAACCTCATTTTGGAAAAAAAAGGCCCAACAATACACTATGCCATAAACCCACCATACAGTTACCTTTGGAGATGCAAAGGCTTTTCGTGAATCTGTTGTGGTTGCATACAAAAACGGCAATTTTGCTTATTTACGTATCCATTAACCAAAAATGAGCTTCACCTGAAAGAATTTTTCGGCAAAATTGGATCCTGTTCAAGTCGTTCTAAACTTCAAGCAGCAAATTCCGGCGCCGACGATGGTCCAGTGGCTTGTTTTGGGTCAAAATAATCTTATACGGGTGTTTTAAAGATTTTTGCAAATTCGAAAAATTCTTGTCCTAACTCTTGGGCACGACAAAATGATAATTTGGATCTTTTGTAAAACATCTCTTCAACCCATTCTCAACAGTTCCGGTATTTCGGCGTCTTACTACAAAAGAACGACCATTTGGATACAATCTTACAAAATCCTTTCTTCTTATTGGAAAACCTTTTATTTATATTGAATTTTAATTGTATATCAGAAAAAGTTTTTAAGAATATCCTACCGAATAAGGAAACCAGAAAAAACCCTAATTTAAGGTGTTTAACAGTTTAAAGTTTTCTTCCTGACACTTTTTTGCTAAATTTTTTTTGCATACAATTTTATTAAAAATTTTTACAGTTGAAACTTATACTGCAATTTGTTTTTACAATAGGATTTAACAACTTACTACTTACTAAATATTTTTAATTATAAAACATCTATAGAATTTAAAAAAGGTAAAAAAATTATAATGAAATATTTTCTTGATCAAAAAAATATTGGACGAATAACGACAGACATTTAACCCAATAAATTCGTTAAAATTTTATAGTAACCCTGAAAGAACATGGGTTATAATTTCAAAGACAAATGTCATTATAAATTGTGAAGATGTCTACAGAAAATAAACTGATTAATTTAATTTATGATGTTTTTGATGTTTTTAAATAAAATACCTATGTATAAGAGCTGATGAATTGGTACAAGATAAAGGATATTGCTAAAAATAAATACAAGTATGTATTAATTTTTTAGCAATATCCGAAATTTTATTCTTAAATATTCCTTTTGAACCCTAAAATCATTCTTCTTCTTACGAGACAAGCTATTATTTTACCATTATAAAAAAAAAATACAAAATTTGCCCAAAGATCGTATCTCAACCTTTAAAAAGCTGCGTCAGTTTATACACGGGGATTTAAACGTTTATTTTCTGACTTTTCGCTGATAGAAAATAAAAGAGGGCATCCGAGCTCGCGGGATTTAATGCCATCCCAGGTGAAATCCTGCTTTGTCTCTTTTTCTTTATCCCAGAGAGTCTGGGTCTTATTCTGGATATTCCTGGCTGACGTAACGCAAGCACCATTGAGATGCAAACTTCGGTGATTTATATGTTCTTTGTGTAAATTTAGTTTAATAATGTTGGCATAATAATCTTTTACCTGTGTAGGTTTTTAAATTACAACGATTCGTTGGAAATATCGTACCAATTTTTAGAACATTAGAATTAGATTTTTACCTATTGACTGATTCTTTTGGTTTTTATGTTGATTAACTGTCAGTGTTTCTACTACATAGGTAAATATTAAATTTTGTAGATTACAAGGTCCCAAAAAAAAGGGGGTGCTGGGTGTCGGACTAGAATTTTCTGGCGTATTTTTTTCGTTAACACAAACCTGAAGTCAAAATGGGAAATCAAAACAAAAAACGAGAATACTTAAAAAATTACGGTACTTTACCGACGAAACCTCTACCACGGAATGATTGGACTACGACTATAATAAAACTATAAGAAGATATAATAAATTTTATTAAACGAAAAAGAGAACTTTTAAATTGTCCAATGAAAAGTTTTATAGACATTTTTGATAAGACAAATAATAAAGGAGATATAAACAAAAATGTAACATTGACAAAAAAAATTCAGTCCAAAATAGGATAAAAATGTTTTTTTTATGTGATTTTTGTTTTTTTTTGTTTTTTTAATAAATTACTTATTTTTTTTCAAACCCAGATCCAAAATTTCAGAAAAAAACCAAAAATAAAGTATTAAATTTTTAAATTTTTTCCAGAGGCAAAATTTATATATTTATCGATCATTGCGAGGTATTCCCTAAAAAAATTTGAAAATTCGGTTTTGGATTATAACTAAAAAATATTGCATTTAGACAAATAGGTTATTAATTAAAAAAGTCTTTTAAAAATCAGTGTTTATTAATATAAGGTTTCCTGCATTTTTATATTTTTTTAAAATATTCGTTTCAATTACAACAAAATCTTAATATCTGAAATTCCTTTTCAGGGGTGGA
>JAHBCN010015083.1:0-21537 GCA_019359885.1 Listronotus oregonensis
TTTTTGGGTCTGTAAAAAAAATCACCAACGGAATTGAACGATTTTTAAATTTGCAATGTAAAATATTCTTTAAGTATTATTATTTAAGGCAAAAAATGCGGATGATGTAGTTTTCACCAAGAAAAGCGCAATAAAAATTCTAAAAATTGGTCATTATTTGACATTTTATTTTAACTATTGACGATTTACATGTAACAAATTCATGCATCGCTTCAAGACGTTTACAGTGTTGCTAAACGGAAATATTATTAATTTATAATAAAAAAAACTTTGCCGTTACCATAAGGATAATTTTCATTAAATAAAAAATATTTGAATTTCAAGCCAGTTACAAATATAATTAGGGAAAATAAAAAGCTGCTTTAACTAACCAGCACTAATCATGACCGACCAGAACGGCGCATTTATAATTTAAAAAAAATACAATATAACGAGGAAAACCTAACCGGAACTAACCAGAACTAGATCATAGTTTGAAAGTTGTTGTTTGTTAGTTCTGGTTAGTTTTTTATATAAAAAACAACCTTCAATAATAACAAATTATTACAAAAAGTCTGGCAACATTGCTTATTCAAGCAGCATTCAGACATGTCAAAGAATAGCTTCGTATCATCTCTTTATATGGAAAAAAAGAATTATGTATTCCTGTTTAAAAAATATCTTTAACGAAGCCTTAGTTTATATTGAATGTATGTACTATATTTCTCAAATGTAATTAAAAGACACAAAGCATCCGCAATTTTTTGTTGCTAAAAATGTTTAAAAAATAATGAAGTTTTGAATGTATAATCAAAAAAATAACGAATCCCGTGGGTGGTTTTCTTTACCAGCAATCAATAAAAAAAAGTTGAATAAACCTACTAATTAGGTGGGTAATTAATAACAATGATTGATATTTTTGTATAGGTTTAAAAATCTACCCACCTGTTTTGGATATTTAAATTTTTTTCTTTTCTAAACAACTTAAGCAGCCCTTAGATCTGCGTTTAAACCTGTTGATACAACTTTAACTACCTACTACTCTTCCACCGGACCGTAAGATCTTTGTAGTCGGCCGGCTCGCTAAGCCAAGCGCGCAAAAATATGACTGGCCGTTAAAAAAATATCACTGACTCAATACTATAAAAGGAATCTAAAAAATTTTTGTTTTAAAAACTTTTTTTAAACATTAGCAACAATTTGTACGCAGCATGTATGTATAAATTTTCAATAATAAACTTTTTTCTCGATTGCCTAAAATTACGCTACTAAAAATAACAATTTTGAGTTTCGTACTATTTTAAAAATTTAACAAAAAAATATCAGCTTCAAGTGGGACGTTGTTTGAAGCGCTATTGTGTCTACTTTAATCTAAAAAAAAAATAAACTTAATAGCATGAATATTATTAAAGATAGAGCAGTGGAGAAGTTAAAATACGTGTTTTATTAAAAACCGATTTTTTTTGGGTTTTTTCGAAATAAAAAAGCTCTCGACCACTAAAAAATGTCGTAAAAAGTGATTTCGTGTACACGATTACCTTATTAAAGAATCCCACTAAGTCTGGTTTGGTTCTACGCCGGTTTTTTTTCTCGATAACTAAGCGACTTTTCTTCCAAATTTTACTCCACTATTGCCCAATATGCCCAAAGACGGGATTTTTTGAGAATTGAATGCTCTACAAAAGTGTTTATTGCGGCAAAGTCGCAACTCACACCGGCGAGGTAATACGGGTCACTGAATCTAATTTTTTCATAAAATTCTTGTTTTTCTGTCAATTTCTGATAAATGACAAGAGCTACACAAAAAAGATAAAGTCTTAAATCGTTTTGCGAAAGAAAAGCAAAGAAATATTGAGTTGTTATTATACAGTAAAACTTGACTATACCGGCCACTATAAAATCACGAATAATTGACCTTTATAGAAGGGTGGCCAGTATTGAAAGGTAACAGTTATTCAACCATTTGAGGCTACAAAATTTTCCACTTTTAAATTGCTTGCTGCATCAAGTGCTTTTTGTTTAATTAAGGGTCCAGATATTGAAACATTTTTACCTCTTGCTTTGCAGAACCAATTGTAGACGACTTGACCTACTGCCAATCCTCCCGACTTCTGGAATTTCCTCTTTTGTTCTAAATTAACACCTTCAAACATTCGATTTAGTTTAGCTTTATTCCTGATAATATCATTTATTTGGGATTCTCCAACACCAAACATTTCAACCAGTTTTCCCGAACCCAAAGCGTACTTTTCACTTTTCGGATAACATCAATGTTTTCATTCAGTGACAAACGATTTCGTTTTGGGGACATGATTAAACACTTTAACACGATAACTTCATTCTAATCGATTTAAGACACAACTAAAAATAGAATGTGAAGATTATCCCCCAAGCCACTAATGCTATTAAAACCTGGCCATAAATATTATTGTTGGGTATTTTCACCTTTAAAATTTGTAGAATACAATCATAAAATAATAAAATACAAATTAGCACAAAGAATTTCCGGTCAATATAAAAAGGTTGATTTACTTGAAATAGGTTATCAAAATTGAGATTTTTCTGGCCGTGGCTGTTTTATAGGGGTGTCCAATATCTAAGAGTTTTTATATACAGGACTTCCTATAAAGCAGATTTTTGTTAGATTGAAAGTGGCCGATAACACAGGTGGCCGATATAAAAGGGTGCCCGTTAACACAAGTTTTACTGTAATTATAATTTTTAAAATTTTAACGTTGTTAAGTGTGTTTTTAAATTTAACCTGATTTTTTCTTTTAGTAAAACCTATTTATAAATTAAAGTTTCTTTTTTAAATTCCTAATTTATCAAATACCATTGACCTAACCCCCCTCCCCAATTTTGGTCCAGATACGGCCCTGACATAAAATGTTGCTGAGTTATAGAAATTAAAAAAACAGAATCAAAATTAACGTGCTTTTTAAATGGAAAATCTTCACACGCTTTGGGCGAGTACTAAATAATAATATTAAGTGCTGAAACTTTCAGAAAATTTTTTTGGGGGTATTTCCAACAAAATTTCACAATGGGACCGAAAAAAATATATATATTTGCAAAAAAAAACACCCTAATAAACACCTTTTTTTGAAATTTATTTTCACCTTTTTTCTATAAAATTGTGAAGTTTTAACGTCAAAGGCTGCCACCATATTTTCTGATAAAATCCCTAGTGTATACATGGTTTCGGCGTAAGCGGCGTTTGAAAGTGGAGGTTTGCAATTAAATGGAAAAAAGGTGTAAAATAAATATAAAAACAAGTTTTTAAAGGGTGTTCATAAAATATTGTATGCCAAATTAGTGTATAAATCAGAAATTCTGTGCAAAAGAAGGGGGAATAGTCAAAATAAGGTTAGTTTGATTTTCAACTTTGATTACGAATATCTCAAAAACGAAACGTTGCCGAAAAAATTGTGGATTCGTGATCAGCGCTCCAAAAAACCCCCGAATACTAAATTTGGTCAAAATCGGAGTGGAGGTAATTTTCGAGGCAATCACCGAAAGATATTCCGTTATGATCTTGGAACAAATGATGGTTAATTGTCTCTCCGCTAGCGTAGTGGTCAGAGTCTCGGCTCTCGATTCCTCGCTGGGGAGACATATTTAGGTAGTAGTTATTTTTAAAAATAACGTCCGTGGTGACACTACCGCGTTGTCTAAAAGATGCTGTAAAGACAATATTTGCATGTTTCAGTTCTTGGACAGCGTTGACGAAACTGGGGAAAAAAGATGTAAATGTAAATTTTGAAGTAGTTAAATATTGGCTCCCCTAATTATTTTAGAAAAAAATGCTATTAGGATTTATTGAAGAGCACAATAAGTTCCATCCAAAATGAAAATTTGAGCATTTTTCAACCAACCAGTAAAGAGTAAACTGCTTAAATACTTCTGCAACGTAGTATCTCATTATGCACCCTGTACTCTAGAAATCAATAATAAAAAAACCATATCGATTTATCAGTGACAATTTAGATCATTAATTTATAATGTCAGTGCCAAAACTGAACAATTTTATACGGGAATTTCAAAAAGAATCCTCGCGTTTCATTTTAGATTACAGCTAATTCCAACACATGCACTCACAGTTACGCAAGACAATAAAACAAATTTGTCTACATTTAGAAATCAATTTATGACGAAAATATCAGGATTTAATCAAATGCTCAAATATTCCTCCATTAACTGCCAGACAATAACCCAAACGATTATAAAACTCATTTCTTACGTTGGCTAGTTGGTACATCGATATTCTGGCACATTCAGCGGAAATAGCATTCCTTAACTGGTCTAAATTTTTATATTTTTTATTGGTATAAAGCTTAGTTTTTAAATGTCCCCATAGAAAAAAATCGTTTGGCGAAATATCCGGAGACCTGGCTGGCCAAGATATTGCGTGGTTCGGGCCTATGATGTCGTTATTAAATGCGTTGTTCAAGTATTCGCGCACAGCTCTGGTACTGTGTGCTGGGCAGCCATTCATTTGATACCAAATCTCTTGATTTTCACGAGCAAGGTTGTTCAAAGCAGGCAAAATTTGTTCCTCTAAAAGTTCCAGAAAGTACTCCGCATTCAAATTTCGGTCAAGGAAAAATGGTCCAAGGATATGGTGGCCGAAAATTCCCGCCAAAACATTAATTTTTTGTGGATATTGAGTCCTTGTCTCAACAAATCGATTTTGGTTTTCGTTACTCCAGTACCGGCAATTTTGAATGTTGGGTTCGTTGTTCAATGTAAAAATGCATTCGTCAGTAAAGCAAATATTTTGTAAAAAACCTCTGTCAGTGTTTGTCCTCTCCATCATCTCAAAGCAAAACTCCTGTCATCGTATTTCGTCTCCGTCTCTTAATTCTTGGTGTCTTTCGTACTTGTAAGCGTGGTATTTACATCTTTTTAAAATTCGAGATATTGTGGTGTGGTCTTGTCCAGTAATGTCCTCCAGTTGTCTCGTGCTAATGTTTCCTTCTACCTCCTCTACACAAAGTATCACGTCTAAATCCCTCTCGTTTTGTACAATTTGTCTCTGATTTTCACGTCGATTTTCTTCACATTTGCAATTATTGATTACTGTGCCTGTAGTTTCAAATTTTTTTATCGTCCGTTCTATTGTTGATTTACTTGGTATTGGCCTATTGGGAAAATCGGCTGCAAACATGTCCGCTACTCTTCGATAACTATTTCCCTGATAAAACCATTTTATAATAGTGATTTTTTCTTGATTTGAGTAGTTCATTATTTAAAAATGATGTGACATTGATCTGACAACTTGAGAGTAAGAGGTTAAATAATTTTTCTGGTATTTTATTATAAACTTCTATTAATACAGGGCGCGTATAGCTGGCGGACTGAGAAAAGCTGAAATTTGTACACTGGGTACAACTTTTCGTGCTCTTTAAAAAATCCTAATAATATTTTCTCCTAAAATAATTATGGGAGCCAATATTGGATCACTTCAAAATTTACATGGGATTCCCTATGTCCCGCTCGACGGAGCAACACCCGGTACCTTATGTATATGTCTATATGTGTATATAAGAAAAATCCTTCGTAAGCTGTTACAAAGATAAAAAAAGTGTTTTGTACAAATAGTGGCATCTTTTTAGTCACAGATTCTCCGTAAGATCTTATTCTAAATAAACTCTCATTAAAAATATTGGTAACACCTAAAAAAAGCAGCACATTAAATTTAGGCGAACTAACGAAAATTCTACGTTATTAGCCGCAGTAATAATTATTAATTGGTTTTAAATTACAGAACTTGATGATAATTTTGACATAAATTATATGTCATGACCAAAGTACCCGTACCCTTCTAAATGCAGTTTTAAATACCGATTGTTTTTTGTTTTAATTGGTTTTACGCCTAAATTCGATTACAAGTAATTTAAAATCATCATTCGTAATGTTATAAAAGTATTACTAGGAATTAAAAATAATACACTTTATACCTTGAATGCTTTTTCATACAGCCCCCTACTTTTCTCCGGAAGCAAACTTGCTTCTGCTCTTTCTGCAGCTTCTTTTCGTTCTGGTGGGGTACCATTTTTAGAATAATCTTTATTATCACTATCCGATAACATTTGAGCTTTTTTTAACACAGATTTAAAAGATCTTCTGAGAAATTCAAAATTGTTTGAAGGTATGCGCAATTGCTATGGCCCTTTAACCAGTACATGTTTGTATAACGCAATCAGCAAATTTTTGAATAGTGTCAAAACAATAAATAATAGTACAGGAGATGAGGAATTTTGGCTAAAAATTTTTTTGTACCGCATGGCTTTATCTGAAATTTTTACAGAAGGTAGAAATTAGCCCAAGAATTAAAGTTTATACCATGCCAAGGTGTGCTTTTATCCTGGGGGTGGTTGCCACCCCATCTTGAAGGTGGAAATTTTTTATTGCATTTTAACTACAGAAATCGATAAAGAAATAAATTTTAAGTAAAAAATGTTTCATACATTTTTTTCGTAAAACTAATATTTTTCGAGTTATTCGCGATTGAAAGTAAAAGTTTTTCGACGAAAAAATCGACGTTTTTAATGGGTTTTTTACGAATAACTCTAAAAATATGCATTTTATCAAAAAAACGTAGAAAGCAAAATTGTAGCTTATAAAAAAACTAGAAAAAAATTATTTTATGATTTCTCTATAACCAATACAGACCGAGCTACAGCTTTTAATGGTTAGCTTTTGTTCGTCAAATGCTAAATTTGAAAGATTCAAAGTCAAATAGCGGGAAAAGTTTGCATTTTCAAGGAAAACATATGAGGTCTTTTTTAAAGTATATAATAAGACCTTTCTTTCAAAAACAAAAAGAGAGTTTTTAGCATTAAAGTTGAGCGAGTTATGATAAAAATAAGTTCGATCCCTACTTTTTTCTACGAAAAGATCATTAAAAACAACCCCCTAATTCCCCTCTTATTTAAAATAGAACTGTATTCTTCTGCAATTCTTTTTATATATGTATTATTTATACACCCTAGAAGTTTAACCAAATTAAAATGCTTAATTTTCAAAAAATTGGAGCTTAAAGTGAAAAACGATTTTCCGCAATTTCGTAAAAATGGCCATTTTCTTCAAAATAACTCCAACAATACTGAATATACAAAAAAAATGCTAAAGTACCGAATTATAGTTTTTTTGATAACAAAGACTTTTCGTTTCATAGATTTTTCTGTACAATAAATATTTGGCCAGATATGGCCGTTTAAGTTCTCTATTTACGACCGAGCACCACTTTATTCTAGCCCTTTAAACTCATCCCATTTTAAAACTAAAGGATTAAAAAGAATTTAGTTTACACAGCCCTGTAGCTCTTGAAAAACCCTACAAAATTATTTTAAAAAAACTTTTTTTCATTAAAACTAAAGGAGCTATGTTTAAAAAACCAATCAACTTTTTTTCGTAAAATTCGAATAGCCCACTTCGGAGCACAATATTCTATAAAACCGGAATAATTTTTCTTTTACCGGTATAATTTTTGTATGTTATTTTACTTTTTTCCTATTTATATCTATTATATTGGTTTATAAGAATTGCAATGTTGTAAGGGGTGGTTTTTAAGGATTGAAAATTTGCAAAAGAATGAAACTGGTAATATTTTAGGCAGTCAAATTTTTAATTATTAAATCTATCAAACCATTAATTTTTTGGGGATAAATATTTTTTTTATTCAGGCTATAATAAGGGTTGATTTATAAGGGTCGAAAAGTTGCGAAATAAAATTAGTACATATTTTAAGCAACAGCATTCTAAAACTATGGTAAATTAATCATTTTTTAGGGTAAATATATTTTTTTTTACTTTAAGCTCTAACAAGGGTTGAAATATTTTAAAACTGTATTCCAAAGCATAAAACAATTATTAATAAACTAATTCAAACCAACTTTTACCCATCTTAAGGTTTAAAATATTATTCTATAAGTTTTGGCAATTAGGGGTAGTTCTAACCCTTAAAAACAAACAGCGCACATCACCATGAAAAAGAATTTGAAGTAAAAGGTTAGAAGCGCCTAACTCCAAATTTTTATGTAAATCGATGCAGGACAAAAAAATTTCGAGGTTTTGCCATTTTTAAGCTCCATTTTCGGGACTATAATTATGTATCCCCAAATCGTTTTGATTTGTCAATTTTTTTCTTTTTTTTGTAAATATTATAAGGGGTGGTTATTTGAAGATTGAGTTATGGTAGTTAAATATTTATTATACCGTAAACTGTTAAAATATTTTTTTCTACAATAAAAGCGTTATTAAATAATTTTAAAATGAAAAAAACAATTTTTTTTGCAATTTCGTTATTAAGGATGATTTTTTTAAAGGTTAAAACGTTACATATAATGTTAGATATAACTCACAACATAAAAATAGATTTATTCTACATATTCAGCTATTTATATCCCGTGTGAACAAACTCCCTCTCACCACACTTAAGACACCCACGGTACGTTAGTACTTAGGCATCAGCCTTCGTGGACTGTCCCAAGATTTAAAATATGATTTTAATTTACATAAGATTTATTTCTATGGTTTTTTAATTTTTTAGCATAAGGGGTGGTTTTTACCCCCTAAAAATAAAAAACACACCCTAAGCATATATAAACTTTGATCTAGAGGGTAAAAGCAACTTAATTTCAAATTTTCATAAAAATTGAAACTGTACAAAAAAATCCGGAGGTTAAACACCTTTTTCTCCCCATCCACTGTACTATAATGACTTATTTTGGCATTTTTACTACATTTAAAAGAATGAAATATCTAATTTTATAATAACGTTGTGCTTGTAACTAAAATGGTTTACAAACCTCAAAGGGAAGTTTTCATTAATGTCTCGAGATTAAAGTTAACTAACCAAAACTAACTAATCTCACGACAGTAATGAAACACTTTCCTTATCGATATATAATATACTAATAATGAATTATTTTCTGCGGTTAACTTACGTGGT
This sequence comes from Listronotus oregonensis, assembly GCA_019359885.1. NCBI lineage: Eukaryota > Metazoa > Arthropoda > Insecta > Coleoptera > Curculionidae > Listronotus > Listronotus oregonensis. Next base: position 8,936 of record JAHBCN010015083.1, read on the forward strand.
TTTAGTTTCCGAAGAAATTTAGTAGGGTATTTTTAACATTTATCTCACGATTTTAAGTGACAGTCCCACGTTTGTTTATAATATTAAAAAAATATTATTTATTCACTGAATATTTGTCCAAATCCCCTTTCCAGAAGAAAAATCATAATTTAAATGTTCAATATGTCCCCTTGTTGGTTTTGTTAATGTTTTCTTTGGCTAGTTAAACTTATGGCGTTTAATGTAACCGTTTAGAAAGAACGTTGCCGCTACCGCTTGCAGTTTAGTTGATATTCCCATGTCATCCGAACTTGGCCAAGTTCTGGCAATATGATAATTACCACCTTGCGTTCCTTGTTCTGTTACATGATTGGTTAAGTTAATAACGTGAGGTATTGAGGTAATGTTCGTTTTTGTGCAATAAGTTTGTTTTTTTTAAATAATTGGTAAATATTATTGCTTTTCTTGATCATCCGATTATATTATCACTAAACAGATCTATAACTAATAAGCCAAGCGGCCCTGAAGGCCATCAGTTCTTCAAAAGTTAATTCCAAACTAGTGGGGGACTGCATACAGGCCCTGGAAAAAGTCGGCTTGGCAAACAAACTTACGGTAGCCTGGGTACCAGGCCACGAGAGCCACCCAGGTAACGAAGAGGCCGACGACCTAGCCAAAAGAGGATCAGCCATGGAAATGATAGGCCCTGAACCAGTCTGTAGAATCTCAGCAGGCCCCTTTAAAGCATCTATTAAAAGCTGGGTGAACAGAGAGTTTCAAAGTTGGTGGATACAAACACCAGGACAACGACAGGCAAAGCAGTTCATTAAGACCTGCTCGGCCAAGTTTACCTCGGACCTACTGAGCCACAGTCGTAAGGTCGTAAGGATAACGGTAGGTCAACTAACAGGACATTGCAAACTCAACAAGCACCTGGAAAGAATAGGCCTGGTGGAGGATAGCCTGTGTAGGTTCTGCCAGGAGGCTGAAGAAACAGCCGTACATGTGTGGTGCCACTGCGAAGCACTATGTAGGCTTAGGTTTACTAGGCTTGGTGAGGAAAAGCCAAAACCAGCAAGATATATGGAGTCGCCAGTGTCAAGACTCTGGAGTCTAGTTAAGAAGACGGGCCTGGACTAGGTACTAAAGAATGATAGGAGAAACCACAATAAATCTGGTAAGGTTGTAGTTGTGGAGGTCATTTTTGCCATCTCCGCTTAAATAATCTAATCTAATCTAATCTAACAAGGTTAAAACAGGAAACAAAATAATAATGCTGGAATATAACTTTAATAGCTTACGAGATCAATTTAACCAATTACACAACAAAACTTAAGTAATAAGTAATAATCCCCTCATCACCCCTTTAGAAGTCATAATTGTATTTTATGTTAAAAATAAACATATTTTGGTTTGACCACCTATGCATAGTCTATGTTTTCTTCATCCACTTTGAGCAAAATGATAAAACTAGATTTTTTAGTACCTGTAAGTAGTTATTAATCAAACACGACAATACAAAATTTTACTAGTAGGTCTTCAGGTAAAAATTGACACTTGATATTGTCACTATGTTTTATTTTTTAAAATGATGAGAAAAACGTCAAAATTATTAATAATTTAATTTAGTTTTTCAAAATTTCGAACATGATACCAGCAGCGGCAAATATTCCATTAACCATATGTTCAATAGTCATAAGAAGATTCATTGACTCTTATACAGGACGACTTGTAAGTAATAATTGCTATAAGTTTCCTTTTAAAACCTGTTTATTTAGTAACTAAAAGGTTGTATGTCCCTATAGGAAATGTATATGGTTTCAATAGGTTTATTTTACTATATAAAGGTAAATGATCTTAATTTTATTGGAGTAAATTAGAAACTTACCCTACTTTTACATATATTTATATCTATAAGTATTCACATTAGGTCACACATTTATAAGGACCTATCTACATTTCCATATCTTAAGTAGTAATGGAAGGATTTATTTAACCTTAAGAAGTAAGTGAATATTTACCTTTTAAACAAACCTGCAAAGTATCTTGGTAGCACAATGACTACTTACTTTTTATACACAATAAACTAAGGGTTTCTAAGTCCAGATTATACGCGACGTTACTTAAAATGAAATTGTATTTCTTTTATCGCTACGTATTGAAATTCAAGAACATGACTTATAATTTTAACCATATATTTAAGAAAAAACGACCTTAAAATCCCCTAAACTCTATAACCTAATACAAGAATTAGGGCAAAGTATTAATTGCGCACCCGCAAAAATAAATTGACAAAAATCAGCTACTGCTGTTTGCGAAGCGAATAAATTTTAATATCACGTGATCCCGGAGCTAGTCCGGAATATCCAAACACCTAAATTAATAATATTTTGGTTATTGTCTTAAAAGTTGCATCCACTCCGATTTTGACCAAATTTGGTATACGAGAGTTTTTTGGGGAGCGAATCACAAATCTGAAAACATTTTTTTTTTCAGCAACATTTCGTTTTCGCGAGTTTTATCATCAAAGTTAAAAATTAAACTAACCTCATTTTCACAATATGCACTTTTCTTTTTGCACACAATTTAGGATTTTTACACTAAATTGGCACATAATATCTTATAAACATCTTTTAAAAACCATTTTTTTATGTTTATTTTACACCTTTTTTCCATTTAATTGTCCATGTTTGATGAATAATTCCCTAGTGTATACATGGTTGCGGCGTTTGAAAGTGAAGTTTGCATTTAAATGGTAAAAAGATATAAGATAAATATAAAAACAGCATTTCAAAAGGTGCCGTTGCCAAAACGTTTTCAGATTCGTGATTAGCGCCCCAAAAAACCCTTGTATACCAAATTTGGTCAAAATCGAAGGCAACTTTCTAGCTAATTACCATAATTTCCATTAATTTCTATGGATATTGGTGCTGTAAATAGCCTTTTTTAAAATGTCGCATATTTATTTGACATTTAGGTAAAATTTTACATGTCGGACATGACGCCGATTTTAATGATTTTGACATACGAGTTTTTTTGGGCACTGATCACAAATATAAAATCAGTTTTTTCCGGCAACATCTGGTTTTTGAGTTTTAAGAATTTAAAAATCTTGAAACTAATTATCATCAAATGGAAACATACACTGATTGGAAGGCAGTTACATATTAAACAAATACACTAAAATTTACATTATTTTGTTGCATATTGCAAATGATTTCAGGTTTTTATTTAACTTAATTATGAATTGGGGAAAATTTTTACAACATAGATTTTTAACGAAAAAAACGTTCATTTTAGCTGTTTTTATAAAAATAGACAAAAAAAATTTAAAAAATTTTAAATTTTTTTTAAAAGAATGCCCAACAGTGTATGTTTCCCCCCTTAGGAATGGATTCAACAAGGAAAATTTTGGGTTTCACCTTGGAGGCCTTATAACTTAAAAACCATAGATTGCCGAAAAAGATTGATTTTAGATTGGTGATCAGCGCCCTAAAAAACCCATAAATGCCAAAAATGATCAAAATCGGCGTCATGTCCGATGAGGAAAATTTTATTGACATTTAATATTTAATGTACTTATCTTTTAAAAGCTACATCTGAAAATTTGAAGTGAGTTGCTTATAACGATAGAAAAATAAATAAAAGAACGCGTTTTATTTTTTTGTTTTTGCTATAAATGAAATTAACAAAAACGTTTTTAAGCAAAGAAAGCAAAAATATGCAATATTAAATCCCCAAAAAAAAAAATAAAAATTATTTTATTAACATTTTGAAATACTCCTTCGACAATAATTCAATAAAAATGATTGGCGTGACTATCGCTTACTTATTATTCTGTAACACATTCCATGATACTAATTCTTTTAGTTAAAGTTTCTTTGTCCCGGTTTCTATTTATGGACAATAAATATCCGATTTCTGCCTATTTTATTCAATAATGCTGTTTATTATATAGTCCAGTAAATGAAGGGACAAACCTGTAAATAAATCTGTACAGTTTTCCCTTGTGGCGCAATTCTTAGGTCTTCGGGGATGCTTTCCAGCGAAAAAAAGTTTATCAGCATTAACAGGTAGAAAAGGGTTAAAAAAGACCCCCAAAAAGGGTTTTTTAATATTCCAAAATATGCGAATTAAAAATTTTTTTAAACAAAAAATAAGAATCCCCTTTTAAACTACAAAAAAAAGGTTCCTATATTTTTTTTTTTAAAAACGATAGTTTTCGAGAAAAAAGGGACCCAAAATCCCCTTATTTCAGCTGCCCCCCCCCAGATTGCCGCTATCTTCGTGGATTCACTTATAAGCGGGCGGACGAATTGTTCCAAAGGCCTTTTTTTCAGACGAAGCGGGTTCACCCCCGCGCCCGCATCTTTGCGCGGGTCCGCTCAAACTAACGACTATTACTTTTAATGGAATTTTTCCCCCAAAAGGGCGAGTCGCGGGCGACCCCCGTACGCGGAAAAAATGCACGCGGGTCCCCTTCAGTCCGCGCACGCCACTCGCACCCGCGTTTGTATGTATGATACATACGAATAAATGCGTGTTTCACACGTCGCGGAGATCGGTCCGCGCCTATCTGTTTATTTGTAGGTTTTAGTTTCATTTAGACACTGGGCCCTATTTTTTGGGCCGTCCTTTGATAAACATGGATGGAGAGATTGACCCGGAATTGTTAATATTTAGTTCAAGAACGACCGACCCTGTGGGATAAGGCACTAGAAGCGTATAAATCAAGAACGTGCACAACAGAAGGGGAGAAAATATGCATGGCTTTAAATTCAAAATTTAAAAAAAACTTTTCAGATTTAGAAAAAAAACAAATATGGTAATTTAAAAATTTTTTTTATATTATTATTAGCATTAAAGACATCAAAATATTCTAAGGGGCATGCTTTTTTTAAAAAAATTATTTGAACTTTAAGTATCCGTTTAAGAAAGTTATATACTTCAACATTCCATATCTTGTTTAAGGGTTTTCAATGGTGCCCTTTTTTTTCCCCAAATCAAATTAAAGTCAAAAAGGGGGGTATGTAGTAGGTATATTATAGCAATATTATACAGGTAAACTTTTTAGTTGTTTATTTCGGTCTAATTAACAGCGTGAAGTAATGAAACATTTATAAAAGGTAGGTATTTATATCTTGTTCATTTGCCATGGTACTGATCCTTCGTTATCATGAAGTATTAAAAAAAATTTTTTCCCCGTACATTTTTTTTTTGGGGAAGTTCCCCGTTTTTTTTTGCGGTTGTTCATTATCTTGGCCCCCTTTTGTGACAGTGAAAGTATCTTCGAATACGTAGCCATCTCTGTCTCAAAGAAATTATGAAGCACGCAGCATGCCTGAGTGATTAATGTTGCCATCTCCAAAGATAATTAAGTGGTCGATAAAAAAATTCTCCTTTTTTTTTGAAAGAATCCCGAAGGTACCCCCCTACGAACCTTCTTGCTCTGCACAAACGGTAATTGATATACGGTTTTTGACACTTAACATTTTTCCCCCAAAAGGGGGGCATTAGATGATAATGAAAACCCAAAAAACCTCATCGCCTACTAAAACATATGGAATAATAACTTGTTGGTCATTTGGTAAAGGTTGGGGGTTTGGTGGATTTATCTTTCTGCTCGTAATTGCCTCCAAAAAGATGAGTTACTGAATATAGTAGGGTCATTTTTTTTTTTCATAGGAGCCAATATCTACATAGACAAACCCATATTGACTGTCAGCTACCGCCATCAAAACAATAGAAAAATATTCCCCCTTTTTGTTAAAGCACAATGATCCAGTGTGCTCAGGTTTGATCACCCCCAAAGTGTTTCCCCTCAACGCAACCGAAACAGTGAGGGAAGTTGGCCCCTTTTTTAAACTCTTCGGCAATTTCTTTCAGTTTTTCGGTTGCTGGCTGTGGAATGCATTCATTTTTTTTTTTTCAGTCCAAATGCTGGTACAGACGCTTTTGAAACCCCCCAAAAAAAGGGGGTACCAATTCTGTAGCTGTAGGATAAATCTGTGAAAGTGTTTCCACTAGCTAGGTACCTGCAATAAAAAAAAATATAAACTCCCGGTACAAAATTCCGTCACTTCCAATAATTTTTTATTAAGGGTTTTTTTATTTATTACTTTTTTATTAGTATTCCAATTTTTGCCACAATTCGAAATAAACAAAAAAAGTGATTTTAAAAGGGGGATAACCCCCTGAGGAAACAAAAAAATTTTTTTGGGGTTTTTTGGGAAAATGCAAACAAGAAGTGGAAAAAAAATTAAAAATCAAAACATAAAAACCCCCGAAAAAAAATTTTTAAAAAAAGCGGTTGGGGGGGCCCAAAACAGAAAAAACATTTTCCCGGGCCCCTTTTTTTTAAAAAAATACTTTAGTCACCAGGGGGAAAAAAAGTCTAGCTTTGATGTTGATAATAACCCTGAGAGCCTGGATAACGAGAGAAGAGAAAATTTACGACAGCTGGATTTTTTTAAGGTCCATCGACAAGCGCTGCGACCGAAAAAACCCCAAAAAAGGGGGGTGCAGAAACTACTACAAAACAACCATCCTCAACTATGGCAATAAAGGGCACCCAAAAAAGGGAAAAAAAAAAATCTCGAAAGAGAAACCCCGATGAATTATCCAAAAAAGAAGACCGCCATTTATCATTTTTTTTAAAAGGGGGCCTTCCGTCACTAAAAGACTTCAGTGAAGATGAGACCTTGCAGTTTAGTCTTTTTTAGTGAATGCTATCCAGGATATTAAAAAAACCCTACGGGAAAATTTTTTCCATTTTTCTCTCGCAAACAAGTGATGCCCATTTTCGATCTCAGCAAGCACCTGTTCCATGTCAAACCAATTTTTCAAACTGGAGTCACCTATCAAGTAGGCCGCACACATTAACGTCTCAGGCACCAAACATGTTACAAAATGTTCATTTGGGCATCAACCCTCAATAATGTATAAATACGTCGAGCCAGCAAACAACAGACATTATCACTAAATGCTCAGTCACCAGATCCTTGGGTATAATTTCAAAAAACCTTAAAAAGAATTCCTCTGTTAATAAATATCTAATCAATCCCCCCCTGTAAGCATTGAAACGAAAAAAAACAAAAAAAGAGACTACTAAATAATAAATTTTTATTTACCTTAGGGCCCAAAGGCCGCCCACTGGTTTAAGGAATCCCCATCTTAGGTCCTGTCGAAGTAAGTTATCACAATTTGTAAAGCATTCGTAAAAGGTTGTTACTGACATAGAAAGTATTTAAAAAAAATTTTAAAATACCTCCTGAGCCGTTGAAAAAAATCCCAAATTTAGTTCTGTCAAATCAATGGATGAATCCAGAGTCCCGTCTATATTTCTCTTCTTTTTCGTAAATAAAAGATAAAGGAGAAATTTGGATCCAAGGGGAAACGAAAATACAACATGGTGATAAAAAGTACGCGGGCCCTTTAAAAAATGTGGGCTGTCTGAAGTAAGGAGCGCGGGGAAATCCGCGCAAAGAGGGGACGGGGATTACCCGCTTGTTAAAGGGGCCCTTTTTTCTCGGACAATTGTGTATTTTTAACCATTTAAAGTTCATCGAAAGGGAAAAAAACCCGTACCTGTCATTCCATATGAGTTTAGGTCCATTCATTTTTCAGAATTTAAAAAAAATTTTAAATTTTTTTTTTCCAATATTTTGAGAGTATCTCTTTAATTTTTTTTTTGGAAAAAAGGTTTTGGGGTTTATTAAACTTTTTTATAATGACCCCCAAAAGGGGTTTAATGATCCCAGAAAATTTTCTTAACCATCTTTTCTTTTTTTGATACAAAATTGTTTTGGTCATCGTTTTTTTACTAATAAACTAAAAATACCGCACTATCCAGTGGGAAAAATGTTAAAATTTTTTTTTGATGACCTTTTTGGGAAAAAAATATTTGTTAAAAAAAAAAGGGAAAAAACAAATTTTTTTGTATTTTTTAGGTTTTTTTTATTTTTCGTCAAAAAAAAAATTATTTTTTTGGGGTTTTTGGGGGCAGATATTCGGGGGGGGGTTTTTGGGGGGCCTTTTTTCCTTTCCCCCACGTCGGAATCGTGATAAATTTTTTTTTGCTCGAAAAAAAATCCAGAAGACCTAGGAATTGCGAACAAAAAAAAAACTGTACAGATTTATTTACTTTTTTGGACTTTCGGTCTTTTTTTTTCTGGATAAAAAAAAGAGGAGGAGATGCTTATGGTTAAAAATTTTTTTTTCTTTAAAAAACCCATAATAACTTTTAAAACAAAAAAAAAACCAAAAAATACAGTTTAAAAAATTGACACGATGACACGTCAATAAATTGAGGGTTTTTTTTAAAAAAAAATTTGGTTTTTTTAAAAATTTTTTCCCATAAAAATTTTAACCCAATATATATAAAGATTTTTTAAAAGTTTCGTTTTATATTTATTATTTTAAAAAAAATGCACTTTTTTTAGATTTTTGTGTTTTTAAAATTTTTAAAAGAATTTTAAAACCCTTTTATATGTGTTCTACGGTTTTTTAAAATGAATGGATATCAGTTAACCCCCTTTATATTTGATTAAAAATCTCTAAGAGGGGGGTGCTTGAAAAAATGGTAATGTATACGCATTTCCCAAATTGTAAAAATTAATTTTTTTAAAATTTTGTTTTAAAAATTTTTTTAAAATTTTTTTTAAATTTATTTTTTCCCCCCCTGTTGCAGTTTTCACCGGCGTCCCCTTCGGGACAAATTGGGGAATTTTTTCGGGGGCTCTATTTTGTTCACATCATTTTAAAAAGGGAAAAAATGGTAAAAAAATTTGGGATGGGTAAAAATTTGGGGCTATGATAAAAAATTCAAGACATACGATTCAGTAAGTTTATTTTAAGTTTATCCTTAAGGGCGTGCTTTCTTAGGGTAGAAAAATTTTCAGAAACAAAAATTTAAAAAATCAAAATATTTACGTGATTTGAAATTTTTATCTTGAGGGTAGAGGCCCCAAAAAATTTTTAATTTAAAATGTATAGGTTTTAAAAAAGGGGGAAAAATTAGTAACAATCAAAACTACAGCAGAACCTCGATAAGCTAAAACTCAAGGGAAAGGTTCATAATTTTAAGTTATCCAGTTTTTTTCTTATCGAGAGTTGAAGTTATCGAATGCCAGAATATTGGTTTTAATATAAATTCTGCACGAAATACAAAGTTTTTTTATTTCCTACTTATTGTTTAGTTTATGTAGATAATTTATTAGGCGGTGAAATTGTTCTCTTTTTTATAATTCTTTATAATATTATTATATTTTAGACGTCGCGTAAAAAATAATTCCTGGTTTCTACGAAACATTGCAGCATGTCGAAGAAAATGTACTGAAGCGATGTTTCGAATTGCACATCAGTCAAATGTTTAAAATACAAAATATTAAAGGAAAAATTATAGAAAAACAAACATTTTTTCCTTTTTTTTAAAGGGGAAACTTATTTGGGGAAAATCGTTCAAGGATTCACAACATGAACCTCCTTTGGAAAATTTATACAGGTATTAAAATAACTTTATTGATCTTAATAAGTTCTTGTTCCTGGTCCCGGGGAAAGGGGCCGGGGTTTTAACCCCGAGATCCCGAAACAGAAAAAAAAGGAAAAAAACTAAAAAAATAAAACCCCTTTCTACGTTTCGGTAAGAACCCAAAAGTTATCAAAATTAAAAAAAAAACCTTGGGATTGCAAGAATTTTTTGTTTTTTTACGGGGGGAAATTTTTAACCCATGGGTTTTTTGGGCTAAAAACCCTGGGCGCCGTAACTTAAGGGGCCCAAAAAACCAAAAATGGGGAAATTTTTTTAAAATGCTTAAATATCCATATCTCAATTAATAAATTGGAGAAGGATGAATGAAAACCCCATAGGAACTTGGGGAGGTAGCGTCTGGGTTTTTGCCCAAATTTTTTATGCATTTGAGATAAAGGTTTAAGGGTTTTTTAAACCCCCTGATATCAGGACGGTGATTAAAAATTTGCCCCCCTTTCAACGGCGCCTTAAGTAGTTTTTTAAGCCAAAAATAATTTTTGGGGTTAAAAAGGGGGAATTTTCTTGGGTTCATTCGATAGAAAACTAATAAATGGGGGTAATTTTGTTTTTAAAATTTTTTAAAAATAAATTTTTTTTTTTTTATATAAATTTAAAATTAACAGTTCTTTTAAATATTTAAATAAAGTAATGGTTGTAAAATGTATCATAAATAAATAAAAACATAATCAATATAATGGTTCTTATTTAATTCATTTAAAATTTAATAAAATTTTTTCTCTTACAAAATTTTTTAAAGGGGGCCAGTCTTTAACTGAAAATTTTTTTTCCGCTTATCAGGGGGTTACGGGGGAAAATTTTTGGCTGACCCTTTTTTAATTTTTTTTAAAATTTTTTGAACGATTCAAAAAATTTGGGGGGTTCCAAAGAAGATGTGAGAATGGAAAAATCAAAACGGGAACATCAACTATCAAACCCTAAGCGCAGAACTTATAGTTATCTTCCTAATAGACCCGTTACAAGAAACTTACGAAAATGCATTCCAGAAGATAATTGTGGTGATGGTCGCAAAAGGTTTTTGGGTTTTAAAAGGGAAAAGAATTTTGGGGAAATTTTTAATATTGATTTCTAAACATTTTTTTTTATTTACGTAAAAAAATGTTCACTTTTAAAATTTTAAAATTTTAAGGGGTTGTTTTTTTTTAAAAAATTTAAAATCTTGAAATTGCAAAAAAATATTTTCCCAAAAAAACCCCCAAAATAAACAAATTTTATCTCCCCAAAAATTTATTAAAAGGGATTGAAAAAAAGAAATTTTCCCTTTTTTTAAAAATTTACAAGGAAAGTCAAAAATATTAATAATTTTCCTATTTAAAATGGAACCCTAAATATATTTTACGGATATACATTAATCAGTGCAGGTGCACCATTTTGTTAAAAATTTAAATCTATTCAGGGGTGTACCCAATAAGATTTTTTTTATGAAAATGGTCTAATAATTTATGACCTATGATACGGGGTTTAAATGTTTCCCAGTTTTTCAGGTCAATATCTACAATTGCTTCTGTTGACATTACCATTAAACATAAAGGCAACTTTTTAAGAAAAGACAATAATATAGGAAAAATAAGGATCAGCATTGCACCTCTCTATAAGAATTTCGCAAAACTCTGTTCGCATATGAAATCTTCCCCCCGAAGTTCCCCCAAATAGTGAAATTTTTTAAGAAGGAATCCCCTTTTACATTTTTTAAAATTTTTTTATGGGGAACTTAAGCACATTTGTCTTAAAAAAAGAAAGGGTTGATTGGGGTTTTTTGTAAGTCAATAAAATATGAAAAAGATCAGTAGGTAGCTGTTTTCGATCTGCCTGATCTAAATGTTTTTATTTTTAAAAGTTTAGACTTTTGGTGACAGACAGACAATTAAAACTAAAAAGTCGTTTTTTTTTTTAACAAATATGGTTTGGTTAGTTTTGATTAGTTCCAAAACGGACTAAACCATAATTAAATTAAAATGACTTTTTTTCTTTTTAATAACCCATATGGGGGGCTTTCCTTAAAGGGAAGTTTTTTTAGTTTTAAAAGCTCAAATTTTTCGGGAAACACCGTTAAAACATTTTTACTGAGGGCCCAAAAAAGAACTTTCCCCCATTTAGTAGGCCAAATATGACAACAATAGGGGGGGAAAGAACCTATAGAAAAACATATCGCAACCCTCGAAAAAAGGGCGGGGGTTTAAAGCAGACCCCAACTACACTGAGGGGGACAAAACAAAAATAAACAAAAAAGCCCAAATAATGACACAAAACAGGAAGCCATTATTTCTGCGTACTAGAACTCCCGCGGTGGGGAAAGTACTGAAAATGTGCCCGGGTGGAACGAGGAACTCCCAAAAAAAAAAGAGGGCGGGGAGAATACAAACAACAGGATAGGGGAAACAACAAAAGGCCCCATGAATATAAAAAAATTGAGGAAAAAGAAAATTCATGGGGGGAATTGGGGAAACGAAGGAACTCAGAGGGAACAAAAGATTTTTTAAAAAACCTCAATTTTAAAAATTTCCAAAAAAACCCCCGGGGGTCACACAAGAACGGCAAATGAGAATGAGAGAACTCTCGGGACACTTTCCGGGTGCAAAATATCCAAATGTCATGGAAGACTGAAAAATTCAGACCGGGAAAACCCCCGAACCCCCAGGGGGGACGGTTAGCAAAATCAGGTAAACGAAAAAATTAAAGGGGTAAACTTTGCCATAGATCGCCAAAAGGGGAAGGGGAAGAGCCTTTAAAAATGTGTCATTTTGGGGTTTGTCTGGGAATACCAACAACCTGGATATTCAATAGATTCATCCCCAACCGGGAAACCCGGACGGATGGGCAAAATCTTTAAAAACCAAAGGTCAATGTCGTTGTGCAAACCCAAAAGGTTGCTGGATAGGAATCAGGGGAACCCTTTAACAACCCCTTCACAAGGGCATAAAAGGCAAATCCACAGAAACAGCATTAAGAACTTGTGGAAAAGGCCCAATATGCTCAAATACGGAGGGACTAATTTTGCCTTCTAGATGAGAAGGCGTTTTTAAAACACGTCCCTTAATCATCTCAAACCCTCAGGCGAGAGGGGCCACGCAACAAG
>JAHBCN010015083.1:21554-31629 GCA_019359885.1 Listronotus oregonensis
ACCATACGTGTTACTTTTTTTTAAAGGGGGAAAATTTAAAATTTTTGAAAAATAAAAACATATACAGGGTGTTCCATTTAAAATAACTGTTGTCCTATAATGGAAAATCGGCCATTTTTTTTTGGTAATGGAATGTCACCAAAAATCTGAAGGCGAGTAAATTTTAAAAGAAAATAAGTGCACCAAAAAACCCATCTTGAACCTTTATTTGTTCCAAAGTTATTCTCGATTAAAATGGGTCAAAATATGGCCGGCCACCCTGTAGTTATTTTCTAGGCTTTTATTAGCTTCACCTGTATGTATCTATATATCTATGTATTTATGTAACGGAATCTTTCAACTTAATTTTTATCAATTTTAAGAAGTCTGAGCCTTGACCACAAGAAAATTTCCGGAAAAAAAACAACTTTTTTTTATTAAGTTTAAAAAAAAAACGTATTCTTGATAAAACGTTTTGCATGATCCAAAAGTTTGCAACCATTAGATATAAATTTTTTAAGCCGTATACGAGGTTTGTCATAAATATTAATTTAACTCAAGAGTAAAGTACCTTTTATTTTTTACAATACAAAAGAATGTTTAAAAGTAAAGTTGTTTTAAATTAAAACTTATATTTAAATATGCAATTAGAGCTATTTAGCATAAAAATTTAGGGTTGGTGATTATTTACTAATAATTTTTCTTTTTTTTTTCTATTTATTCCTTTAAGATTAAGTAAATTTGCCATTTTTATTGTAATTTTAAAAATACGAACTCACTCTGACACAAATGTCAAATATTTCATGTCAGGGCATCTTAGATTACTTTAAATTGTATCAAGGCAGAACAATTAATACGGAATTATTAAATAATCACCAATCCCAAATGTTTATGCTAAATTGCTGTAATTTCATATTTAAATATAACTTTTAATTCAAAATAACTTTACTATCTAACATTCTTCTGTATTGTAAAAAATAAAGGTACTTTACTCTTGAGTTAAATTCATATTTTTTGACAAACCTCGTATAAAAAAATTGATATCTAATGGTTGCATTTTAAGTTTTAAACCATGCAGAACTTTTATCAAGAATAACTTTTTTTCGTAAACTTAATAATAAAAAAGTTTTCCATATGGTTCCAACTTAAGTAGACACACTGTATAAAGTGAAGATTAAAAACGGCCCTCCAGAACACAAGGCCATCTTAATTTACTACAATTTAAGGGTCATTTTTGTGACACAGAGATGAAGATCTTTACCTTAAGAATCCACGAAAAGAACTATATTTGGAAAAATGTTTTTTCACTAACCGTCATGTTGGGTTATCAATGGGGTTTTCCTTTTCCATATGGAATTTTGTTATGATCTGTTGACCATAATAGACTTTAACAAATATGATATATCCAAAAATTAAGGCTTTTTATTAAGATAACTTTTGATTTTGTTCTGGGACTAAAAAATAATAAAATAAACTACACTATATTAACCAAAACTAAAAAAACACGCTTTTATAGCAAACCGAACCAAAAAGTAAAAAATAATCAATTATAGTAAAAAAGCGTGATTAGCAATTTACTATATTTTCATAATAACTCTAATTTTGTAAATAGTTACCAATAAAATAACTGTAACATATTTTAAAGTCCGACTGGTATATTATTTGACAAATAATAATATTATGTCAAAGTCAGTTAAATACGAAATATTACCCTGGGGCGTTATTAAAAAAAATAACACCCTAGGGCCTACAAATTTACCAATAAATAAACAATAAATTATCTTCATTAAAGCATTTATTACGAAAATACAAACTTATTTACACAATATACTTATCATATTAAAAATTATTTTTAAAGTAAAACGTACAATTTTCAAACTGACCGAAAAATTCCACATTTCCATACCCCACCGCAGTTGCTGTGTTACTTGAAGTAAAACTTTTCCCAACTACAAGGAAAGCATTAGCCAATTTGGAGCTTTCACTATCATCCACGTACCCTCGTGCTATCGAAGAACTCTTCCAGCCTCCTAACCTCATTAAGCTCTCGGAACTACCTCCCGCATCAGAATGAATTGTTGCCGCTGTACGTCTTAAACAATGACCTGTGTACGCCTTAGCACCAGCTAAACCCAAATATGTAGCAGGGCCGTATTTAGGCGGTGGCGAAATGGGCGCCCGCCAAGGGCGCAGCTACCTGGGGGCGCAAAATCGGCCATGAAAATGATTTTAACATGTGTAAAACGCAAATCGTAGTGTCATCATTAAACAGATTAATTACCGTATACAACTATACGGTTAGCACCTACTAAAGTTATAATGTATTTTTCTGGTAGTTTCTGTAATAATCAATGTATCATCAGTTTAATTCGGATGTGTCATATTTTCTTATTTTTTAATAGGTTCAAAAAATCGATATTAATTTCTTTGCGCAAATTGATTTCTTAATATGTCTAGAATATTGTGGTAAAGTGATTTTTTTTTTTAATTTGAAGCCAATATAAAAATTCAGCATGTAGAAGAGGCAGGTGTTCGGAGCGCTGAGCTGAGCGCTGAGAGTTCTGTCGGCTTGATACCTGAGACCCTTCTATACAAATGTATGCTTATACAAGTACAGACAAGTCTAAACAAGCTTAGGAAAAAATTGGAGTAGTTATTTACGTTGTCAAATTTATTTTAGTTTTGGTATCGCAGATTAGTAAGTTAGGTTTTTCACAAAATTATGTTTTTCAAACTTTTCTTCATCATATCTCAAAAACGGGTTGACCGTTTGTATTTGTAAATACATGTTTTATTAGTTTTTAATGAAATATATTGTTGCATAATATTTATTTATTAAAGTATAAATGTAACGTTTTAGTAGGCCTGCTATGCACAGTATTTTTGTAACTACAATTTTATTCAAAAAAATGTATTCCAAATATAATTATCCGCAAATAAGGATGTATAGTTAATTTACATTCCACTTCTTTTAGTCAGATACAAGCAATTGTTTTATGTTAATCATGTCTGTTTTAAATAGTAGGCTAATATTTTCATATAAAGAAAATATAAAATTTGACACAAATTCCACCACAAAATTGGTATTTAAAAAAAAACGAAATTCTCGGTTCAAAAAACTTTAAACCTATAACTTTGCACTTTAATTTTGTAAAATTTTCGGGGGAAAACCTCGGACCCCCATTTTCGTAGGAGGGTATTCCATACTTCCCAAATCCTCCGGTGTGTGGAGGGGCACGGCCCTGATATGTAGCAATCTTAAAAGGTATATTTCCAAATGTGTTTTTACCTATAGGCTGCACAGTACATCGTTCATCACGATAGTACAAAAAAAAACCATCAATAGGTGCACTTTTAGGTCGCAAAGACACATAGTCCCAAATTAACTTTGTTGCGCACATTTCACTGTCATCAATAACCAAAAAGCTCCTTGCTTGCCCATTTTTACTTTGTGGAATGTCAATAAATATATGCTGACCCATATCACGCACATCGGAAAACTTCATTTTTACAAGCTCGTCTCTTATACAAGCTCCGAATACACCTACCACTAATGCAACTTTATCTGCCAAATATTTTTCAGTCGGCGCTTTTTTCAAAAAAGTTATAACTTGTTCTCGAGTCAGAACCTTCGACTTTTTAGGCTGATAATTTCTCCCAAGTTGCTTTAGGAATTGTTGCAGAGAAATTAACTTTTCATTACTTCTTATCTTCTTATGAACTATTAATTCTTTACGTAACATTGAAAACTTCGTCCAAAGGGAATTTGGAGAATATGACTTTGACAAATCTTGAAAATAAGCCATCAAAACGGTTTCGTCCACACGGTCCACGCAGTGTTCCGTCAGCCAGGCCTCAAAATGGAAATATTCTTTCTCGTAAATCCGCCTAGTTTTTTCTGGCACAAGCGCATGCTCATCTTTAGCAGCTTTCACTAAAATATCTTGGGGGAGATGAGTATTTTCCACTACTTCGGACATTTTTATGCCTCAATCGCAAAATTATTTTTAATGTGCTGTCTTATTGACAAATAACTTACAACCATGGTTACCACAATTACGTTTCGACAATTTTTTCAGGTAAATGCTAGTACTTGATTTGGTTTAAACTAATACATTCAAAATTCATTCAAATTTTTCTCATATAAAGAATATTTAGTCGGACATTAAACGTTGAAGGCACCACGGGTATTATGGATAATAACGCTTGTGGTCAACGACCATCGACCTCAAGCGTTATTATCCTTATAATACCCTTGATACCTTAATAACTATAATATTAAGCACCCACGCTTCTTTACTATAATTAATTATTTTCTACTTTTTAGTTCAGTTTGCAATAAAACCGCGTCTTTTTTTAGTTTTTTTAAACTATAATTTATTTTTAATAACTCTGAAACGTATCGTTCAGGAACGCAGCACATTGTTTAGTTACCACCGTTTAACGTTAACTTTAAAGGTGATGTCCGTTTCTTATCTATTTTTTTATTTTAGGTTACCACCTAGAAAAAGAAAAAAACCAGAACTGGTTACCATAAAAGAATCGGAAAATCAACTTCTACCGGCAGCAAGAAGTCGTTCAGAAGTAAAAAAGGAACTGTCCAAGCGACTATTGCGAGAACCAAGCGTTGAATCACAGGAATCCACAGACCCAACAAAATTTATAGATAGGAGATACTCAGAACGAATAAGGAAGAATCAGCCGAAAGTCCAAAAAATTACTCGTAAGACAAGGAGTGGGAGGGTTTACGCCTATAGATTATGAGATTTTACATGAAAAATTATTTTGTAAAAATAATTTTAATAAATATGTGCAGTTTGATAAAACTTCGTTGCGTTTAAATTACCACGTTCAAAGATATTTGTTTCTAATCGTGTTATCGTATTATAGTTTAGGCAATAAGTTAAAAATGGTGGAAAATAGAGATATTGCTCCTAAAAATACGTGCGATAGCTCATTCGATCCGGAATAATGTCTAGACAAATGTATCGGAAACGTTTATTAGCACATAAAATATTGCAAAAGTTATAAACAATTTAAGATGAAAAAAAAGGTATTTTGTTTTTGACCGTAAACAAACTTTTTATACGGAATATTTATTGTACTTATGAAGAAAAAAGCTTAGATGCAGAGGTTGACTAGTCACTACTTTAAAGAGATTTTTTTTCAAAAAACACCAGGGTCATATCTATGAAGGTTAATAATCAAAAGATTTTCTTTAGATACTCACCAGATAAAATTGCTTCTATGCTGGTCCCAGTGTTCAGGTTCTGTGCGAACACAGAATTGATTAACCCTTACAAACCTACAGATCACCTAAAACAAACTCCAAAATAAACAAAAAAATTCTCTTTAACAAATTTGGAAACAAATCATTCATTGTTTTCAAGACAAAAATAATCTAAACAAATTACTAAAACTTAACTGTTAATAAAAATTATCTTAGGTTTGTTATGGTGGTTTTTTCTTGTTTAATTTATGATGTAATGTCACAAATGACGTTTTTCTAAAAGTGTTGGCAAATAAAAAAAAATGTGGTACACTTAAAAATCCTTCTTAGTACGTAGTATATGTATGCCAAATTTCATTAAAATATCTAAAGTGGTATTACAGATATTAATAATAAATGATTTATTTATAAAAAATTTACCACCCTGTATCTCAAAAGTGAAGACGTTTAGGACATACGTTCATATAAAGATTTCTTCTTAAAATGAACCCAAAGATTGCTTTCCTTAATATTGACGTGCAATTAGGAAACACCCTGTATAATGTAAAAAAATTACCACCCATGATATTTTATTTCTCGTAAACAGTTGATTTTATCGATGTCAATCAAGAATACCTTTTTTTAGTTTAAGGTTAAAGCTATCCAAAAATAATATTGTTGATCCTTTATCATACAGGGTGTTAAAAAATTGATATTATTGTGTCAGAGCTAGTCCGTCCCTGGCAAACTAAATAAGCCAAATATGATTTAATTGGTTTAATTTAAGAAGACTTATCTAGTAACCATTATTAAAAAAATATATTAAATTACGCCTAGTATTTAAAAAGTTATTTAAACAAAAACGATTTCCAGAAGCGTCCGTTATGTACCTGTATCTCCGTAGGGGAAAAAAGTTTATGGAAACTTGTCATAATATATTTAGGTTTTCTATTAGATTCCGAGAGATTACCCACATATTTTGGGACACCCTGTATATTTGAATAAAACCAAAGCGACATGGAGGCTAATATTTAGTATTTCCCTTCAATTTTTTTCATACCGCTTATGGCATTTATTATATTTTAAAGTCCATGTTGGATACTCGTCAACAATCTTTATACAAAAGAACCGCTTTGGTCATGGTCTCGGGGTATAGAGAATGAGTATGCTCAGCCCTATTGACCCCAATGAACCGGCAGATCGCCTGAAACAAAATAAAGAAAAACCTCTAAAAAAATCTAAATACTTATCTTGTTTCTATGGCAAGTTTACCACCGTTTTCAAGATGAAATTTACGTAACAAAAGTTGAGCTCTAATTTATATAAATGTTGTTTTGAGAACAGTGGTAGACTTGCCACCGAAACGTAGGTAGGTTAGGTTAGGTTTAAAGTGAGTGGACTTTTTACGCTCTTCACTGCGACCGCTCGGTCTATTGTGACTCACACCTTTTTATATTTCTCCCAATAGGATCTCCGGCCATACCCTATGAAAACGGTCCTATCCGCTTTCTGTTTAAAGCCAGGGAACCCTTTTCCCTATAAAAGCGATTCTGTCCGCCTTCTGTTTGGATTCAGGGATCCCTTCCTAAGCACCTGTTTGTTCGGGATGGATTAGCCCTTCCCCGTAAAACATGCGCCGGTGAATTCACCCGTTCCGGTCAGCGCCCTTTGTCTGCTTATTCTTGGGTGGCACCTCTCGAAACGGATTTTCCGTTTCGGTCAGCGCACCTTTGTCAGTTTTTCCTATGAAAGCGGTTCTGTCCTAGAGAGAGGTCGCCCTGTATCTGAGAGGCACCGTTGGAGACACCTGTTTAAGGCACAGGATGTCATTCACTCATCAGCACGGTCTGCTAACACCTTGAGTTAAGCGTTGTGTTCGTCTTAGCTTCGGATCCCGTTCCATACGCTAGCCAAAAGAGTTGCCGATAACCAGCAACTCTAGCGCATGTTCCAAGTGAGAACGTGAGAACACAGCGGTGGGAATTTTTTTTGTGATTTTTCTTTATTTTGTTTTAGGCGATCTGCCGGTTTATATAGGAGTTAATAGGAGTCAGCACACTCATTTTCTATACTTCGAAACCAGGACCGAAGTAGTCCTATTATACCCGACAAAGACTTTAAAACATATAATTTATTCATTTATTAAAACGTCCTCGTTGGGTACACTTCAAAAGAAATCATGGCAAGGCTTCGGTCTGGTACCGGGGCATAGAGACTGGGCTTGCTCAGACCTATTGAACTCTCTGAACTAGCAGATCGCCTAAAACAGAAAAAAGGAAAAACCATTAAAAATGTATAATTTATTACCAAAATTTTACCAATTTAATTTTTAATCCTTATTTAATTTTCAGTTTAGTTTTTATAACTTTATTTCCATTTTGAAAACGGTGGCAGCTTTGCCACCGAAACGTAGATAACGTTTTAGACTTTAGGGGCTTTTTTGGGGGTTTTTCTTTTTTTCTGGTGATCTGCTACTTCAGAGTGGTCAATACGTATAAGCAGGTCTAGTCTCTATACCTCGGAACCAGGACCGAAGCGCTCCCATGGTTTCCTTTGAAGTGTACCCAAAAAGGACGTTTTACTAAATACATAAATTATATGTTTTAAAGTCTTTGTTGGGTATAATAGGACTGTTATACCCCGGAACCACAACCGAAGCGCTTTCATGGTTTCTTTTGGAGTGTATGCAACAAGGACTTTTTAATAAATAATTGGGTCTTTTATCTTATCTTATCTTTTAAAGTCTTTGTTGGGTACAATAGGACCGCTTCGGTCCTGGTTTCGGGGTATAGAAAATAAGTGTGCTCAACCCTAATAACTTTTATATAAACGATCGCCTGAAACAAAATAAAAATACATCGCAAAAAAATTAAAAATCACTTACCTATGTTTTGGTGGCAATTCTATCACTGTTTTCAGAACAAAATATATAAAAATAAACTTAATTTTTAATATGATTTTTAATTAATATTTTTAAATTTTGATATAAAAAGGTAGGAAATTTGTTTTGGTAGAATTACGTCATAAATTCTGCCAAAACAACCTCATTATTTTATTTTTATACCAAAATTTGACAATTTTAATTTTAACTAATATTTAATATTTAGTTCAACTTTTTTGACGTTAATTTGTTGTATCTTGAAAACGGTTGTAGACTTGCCATCAAAGCATAGATACGTGAGGGTTTTTCTTTAGTTTGTTTCAGGCGATCTGCCGGTTCATAGGAGTCAATAGGACTGAGCATACATACTCATTCTCTATACCCCGAGACCAGGACCAAAGTGGTCCTATTGTATAAAGATTTTTGACGAGGATCCAACAAGGACTATAAAACATAATAAATGCCACAAGCGGTATGTTACCTCGATGAGCTGTTCGATGTTGACAACTACAAAATTAATATTAAATATTTAACAGCATTCATCATCAGCTGATCAAGTTCAAATCGTGCTTCGATGGTAATAAACGAACAACAGACCGTGTGGTGACCACTGGCAACAATGTACGGTCGCTATGACAACCGCAACAGACGATTATTTCTGACCAGGGTCGGCTTTAGGTATTTTTTATATATAGTTTTTTATAAATTATAAACAATAACAAGCATGTGTAACAAAAGGCTTTTTTTAATTGATTTTTGTTATTTTTATTAAAAGTTATACAGCGTAAGGTATGAATTTCCATTATTATTTACGTTAGCTCTTTTTTATGGGAAACACTCAAAGGTCAATTTAATTATTTATTCCTACTTTAGAACTTAAAAATATCTATTTTTTTACGACAGTTGAAAAAATGTGACGCCATCGACATTTTTTTTAAAGGTACATAGGCTTACGAAAACATCATTTAAAAGCTCATATTTCACACAGTATGCTCCTATATTTTGGGGGAAATTTTTCAAGCTATTTGAAAATGTGACCAACCATATTTTGCAATAAAACCTGAAAAAATACTTTTTAATTTTTTTTTTGGCAAAAACCAATGATTTGACCTTGATATTACCTTCAAAAAGACCATAACCCGACCTAATATTGACAAACTGACCTCGGATTCAGATTCAGCGACACCAAAAAATTATACATGTACATTTTTCCAATTTTTTTCTCAATATCTAATGATTTGGCCTTGATATGACCTTAAAATGCCTGATATCAAAAAACTGACCTCGGATTCGGATTCAAAATTTAAAACCCTATATAAAATTTTGGAAATTTTTTTCTTAAAATCTAGAGATTTGACCTTTTTACGACCTTAAAAAAACCTGATATCAATAAACTGGGGCCCCGGGGTTGGATTCAGTGACCCCAAAAAAACCCTTTTTTAAATTTTTGCAAATTTTTTTTGGCCTTTTTTTCTGAGCGACATTTTTTTTTTTATTGAGAAAACTTACCTAGTTTAACGTAAGTTTTTTTTATATTTGGATTGACATTTTATGTTTTTTTTAATTTGTTTTTTCCATCAGGTATTTAAAAAAGTGCAATTATAGAAAATTTTTTAAAAAAATTATAACGTATTAATATAACAGGAAAAAATTAAAAAAAATTTAATTATAAAAAGAGTAAAACAAATTATTTTAAAAATTACCAAGTAATAAAATAACAGAAAAAAATTTTTAAAAAATTTTAAAAAATGCATTTAAAAAAGATTAAAATTAATTATTATAAATTAATATCACGTTATAATATAAATAACAGCAAATAAAATTTTTAAAAAATTTAAATTATAAAAAAAATAAGACAAAAATTTAAAATAATACCACAGCTTAACTAACAACCAGCTGAAAGACCCCCCAAGCGGCACCTTTGATGTATTGGTTTAAAAAAAAAAAGATAAAACATAGGCCAAACTCGCGCTGTCGCCTTCACCGGGGGGGAGAAGTCAGCGCCT
>JAHBCN010015084.1:0-21456 GCA_019359885.1 Listronotus oregonensis
ATTTTTTTTTTTTAATTTAAAACGTCACATCTTAAAAACCATAAAAGATACGCGAAACTTTAAGAACATAAACGGGTTTTTTTTTACAAGAGCTTTAAATATTATCTAATTAAGGGGGGCCCCCCTTTGATCCACGAAAAAAAAGGTTAAAAAAAATTTTCAAAAACAATTTGGTCTGTGGGGGCATTTTTAAAAAATTTTTTTGAAATATAAATGACCCAAAAAAGAAAAAAGTTTTTTTTTTTATGAACCCCCATTTTTTTTATTTTTTGATACTATAGACCAAAAAAAAGTAGTTATTGTTAAAATTTCCCATACCTAAAACTGACCGTTTTAAAATTTAAAAATAAAAAAAATCAAATTTTTTAAAATTTTTACAAAAAAAAGGGCCTGTAATTAAATTTATTTTGGGGGAAAAAATTTAAAAATTTTACAAAAATTTAAAAAAAATTTAAACCCTATTTAGGGGAAAAAATTTCCCTTTTTCAAAGGGGTTTCTAATACTTTTAATTTTAAAAGCTTTAATTTGGGAACTTTTTTGAATAATTTTTTATCTTAAAAATGGAACACCCTGTACTGTAATTAAAAAACCTTTTTATTAAGGACCACGTAGATTCGCTAAAAGCAAAAGTTTAAATTTTAAAAAATAAGATGTATCTTAAGCAAAATGCAGGCAAAAGTAAAAACTCCAATTTATTGCCATTTTTAAAATATTAAAGCATTCTTTAAAATGAGAATAAAAATATAGTAAAAGGTACACCTATCTTAATTATTGTTGGAACGAAATATGTTAAAATGCCCTTGTTTCTTAGCAAATGTATTGGACTTTATGGTAAATTAACTTCCAAAATAATATTATAATGGGGTCAATAAAAACATACATTTTAATATGACTATCACCAAAGGTACGATTATATTTATATTTTTTCAATAATAGTAGGCTTTGACCTAGATGACGTTAATTATTATTTGCAAACAGAAATATTTGACAGTGACACTTGCTAATCAAACAATTATCATTGATTAAGCTATAGAGTAGTTTAAAATTATAATCGTTTTAAATAATTGTTACATTTTAATTAGTTAAAATTAGGAAGATGAAATGATTTTGGTAATCGGTGAGTGTCAAGAAATATGTTTATTTGCATCAAAAGTATATGCCCAAAGGTATTCTAACAGGCGTCATCCTATACAGTACAGAGTGTTCCATTTTTAAGATAAAGAAATTATTCATAAGTCAAATATAAAAACGTCTTTTGCATAAAAAGCAGAAGAGATAGGTATGGGAAACCCTAATATAGTTTAAAGGGAATCTAGTTCTGCGTCGAAATAGGCCACTAAATATAGGGTGTTCCATTTAACTTTAGGAAGTTATTAAATAAAATGTATGTCCAAACTTTGAGGCAATTTTTTCACCACTCTGTATAATATTGAGGTAAAACTTTATGTAATAGTTAACTTAAAGCCTTTAGCTAAGCAGTAAAATTTAATTACGAGCAGCTCCTTATAATATGTTAAAGGTGTAAAAAATTTTTTAAAATATGGTCTGTATTTTTTAATTTCTCTAAAAGAAACAGTCAGTTTTAGGTATAGGAATTATAACAATAACTCACCCTTATTTGGTCTAAGTATCTAAAAAATAAAAAAAATATGGGTGTTCCATAAGAAAAAATATAACTTTGATATGTACTTCTTTTTTTGGGTCACCCTGTATATTTCAAAATAATTTTAAAATATGCTCCCTACAGACCAACATATGACTGTGCTAAAAGTTTTTTTCATTTCTCGTAGAAAAACCGAGGCGAATGTGGTGGGCCACCCTGTATAACCTTTTGGTCTAAATGCAATATTTTTCGAGTTATAATGAAAAACCGAATATTAAGGATTTTTTAAAGTATCCCTCCGGAAAAAAAATAAAAATATTTTTCTTTATATTTTTGGGTTTTTTTCTGCAAATTTTAAGTGATTTGAGATTCAAATACATAAAATAAATTATTTATTATTAAAAACTAACCACAACTAAACCCAACTAACCCAAAAATCACGTTATTAAAAAATATGTTTTTTTCTTATTTAGGACTGAAATTTTTTGTCAAAATTACATTTTCATTTATATCTCCTTTATTGTTTATTTAATCAAAAATGTTTATAAAACTTTTTCATAGAAAATTTAACAAGCTCTCTTTTTGTTTTTTTTTTGTATCTTTTATAGTTAATATGGTCGTAGTCTAAACATCCCGTGGTAGTAGGTTTCTGTCGGTAAATGTACCGTGTCGGCGGTGTCGGTTTTTTTGGGGTTTTCTCGATTTTTTGCTGTTTGACCACCAATTTTGACTTCAAATTTGTGTTCAGCGGAAAAAAATACCCCAAAAAATCTGAGTCGGCCCAGCAAACACCGGCACACGCGCAACCAAAAATGTCACCATTTTCAACCTATTGCTTACACTATTAGTGTTTATTACTGAAATAAATGGAACTACTAAACCTCAAAATTATGACTTTATTTCCTTGTTTTAACAAGTTAGAAATAACAAAAAATATGAAAATATTACACAAAAAACGTTTTATAACTCGTTTGTTTTCTATAATTATATATTCATATTTCACAAATTTTGACGACCGCAAGTCTGTCTAACCCCTTTTGATCACCATGTATAGTGACTCAACCTTGCAAGGTAAAATCATCCGACCAATTTTGGATCATTATGATTTTGAATTTTTAAATTCTTTTGTTTAACGATGATATTATCAAGGTTAATGCATTAAAAATTGATCCTACCTACATAACCGGAGGGACAAATTATATCGAAATTATGATGCATCAGGTATATTTCTAAGTGTTTGGTTAATATCTGGGATTTTTTTATAAAAAACTTTAATGTACGAGGATTGTTTGATTAGTGGTAAAAATGGGGCAGAAAAAAGGATTTTTTTAACAAACTAATTTTATGTTCTTGATTTTCTTTCCTTGTACGTTTACTTCTAGGACATATTGCACTTCTGTAAAAACACCGTCACATCTTAAAATTGAAAATTTTTTAGGAGAAAAAAAAAAAACAAATCGGTCACCGTTGGGAAATTCTGGTAGCTTTTTACTTTTTATGACGTTTTGTCATAAATGATATTTGTTTGTTTAACTGGTATATTTATAGTATTTAAAAAAGACAAAAAAGGTGGTATGGTGTGTTAATTGATTTTAAGTTTAGCTGAATTTACTTCAGCATCAAGCATAAAAGTAACCATGTATTATTTAAATTAACAGATATGATATAAAATAAATGAACTTTCCTTTATTTTGCGTTTTTTGAACAAGTTTCCTTTGCTAAAATGCAGAGTTTATTAATCTAAGGGGGTTATGACATCGGCGAGAGCGGGGACAGCAAAAGTCCAAGACGTGAGGGTGTGAAAAGTCCCGCTTGTGTTGGCGGCCCTGTCGGGTAACACTAAAAGTTACTAGCATTATCAGCTGTAGACAGAGTCGTGCCACAAGTCGAAGTTTTTATATGGTGTTAATTTTTGAGTTGCAAATATTTGTGTGCAAAGTTGATAATATTATTGGTTTTGGTTTTGACTGTTTTTTTACATAGTTTTTAGTAGTGTTTAGTCGTGTAGTTTTAATTAGTCTTTAGGGTTTTGTACAATATGAAGAAGTGCAGTGTTAAGGGATGTGCGAACAATGCTTTAAACTGCAAATATTTAAAAATAAGTTTTCATAAATTTCCAAGAGGTGATATACTAAGTATACCACAAAATATTATTAAATAATACCATTAGTACTGTGTTCTTTTGTTTCATATCTATTTCAAAATGTAAAAATTTTAGTTGTATTTTATCTAATTGTAGTGTTGTAGTTGAGAAACAAATAAAGTTTAGTTTTGTAGCAATAAACCTGTATTCACATTTTTTTACATAAAATAATTCAATTTATTGCCCAAGTGGAAAATCTTGCTATTATTCTGGAATATCAAGACGCTATATGCTCCATAAGTAAATAAATAACTAGTTTTTAAAATAAAATAAATTTTAGGATTTATAGACAAGTTTATATATTTATGAAGTAATACAAAAACACCGTCATAATTTCCTAAAAAGAAAAGTTATTATTCTATGGCTTCCAGTA
Organism: Listronotus oregonensis; assembly: GCA_019359885.1. Lineage (NCBI taxonomy): Eukaryota > Metazoa > Arthropoda > Insecta > Coleoptera > Curculionidae > Listronotus > Listronotus oregonensis. The sequence goes on from JAHBCN010015084.1 coordinate 4,121, forward strand.
TCTGATCCGGAGTTGGATATTTTATAATCTTACAAAGATCTTCAAGAGACCTTGTAAAAGCCCATTTCTGATTTTGCACTTAAAGAAAAGCTTCTTTCCGTTGCCCACCGACGGGCTGTAGGGAATCTGTCTTTCTTTTATAGGTATTTTCACGGCTTCTTCTCAGTATAATTCCTTTTCTGGCAGTTCCCAACAGAGCAACACCTAGTGCATCTTTTATGCATCTTTTTACAGTTCAGCTAGAGAGGCCCCTAACTTCCCGCTTTCTTCGTTCCTTCCCTCCCTAGAGTGTCAAGACTATGCAACCTGCTACCTGCAGAAGGTTTCCTTTTCCTCCAAATATTTAGGTCTCTTGTGAATAAACTCCCTCTTACCACACTTTAGACACCCACGGTACGTTAATACTTGGGCCTCAGCCTTTGTGGACTTCCAAGAAAAACAAAATTAAAAACCACAAACTTCTTTACTTGCTCATACAATTTTATGAACGTCCTAATATACATGGGTATTATTAAAGAAAAGAAAGGTGTTAATATTTCAATATCGTAAAGTTTAAAAATAGAGTAAGTACTCATAATTATCCAATAAATTAGCAATCATCAGTATTTTCTACAACATTTTAATTTTTTTCTCATTTTTAAAATTTTTAATGTAGAAGGTACCATTGAATAGATACGCCATCGTCGTGTTGTTGCTTTAATTTTTAATTTCAAAATTGAATTAATTTATTTTTTTAAATATAAAATTTTTTTCGTCGGTATAAAAGCAGTTTTTCATTTCCACCTCAATTCGACCCAATGTCCGGCATAAAATCAACATGGCCGAAATGGGCCCTTCGTCACAGAAAGTTTTTTAATATGGCATGTCATAACCCGTTGTTTCTCTTTTACTAGAGTTCAAGTAGAACTCTGGTACCTGCAAGAAGCCCTCAAAAAAGCTCTTGTATAACCACAACTTTAATATAAAAAGATAAAAATAGTAAAACATCTTACTGCATCAAAGCATATAATATATTAAAAATTATATCAATCGTATTAAATAATAGTGTATAAATCAATTATTATATATATTTAAACATTACAAAATTTTAATTAAAGTACAATAATAATCGATGTGTTTTACTAATTTATAATTGAATTACATATTTTAATATAATTTTACCTTTATAAGGTTTATACCTCAATGACTGATGCCATAAAAGTACTGGAATCCTTGCCTTTTTCAATATCATTCAAGCTAAGATTAATAAACTCTGCTAATGCTAGAAGCATTCCCCTTTTAGCAAAGGAAACTTGTTTAAAAAGGAAATGTAAAATAAAGAGGTGCATTATCTGTTATTAAATAAACATGTTACTATGCTTGATGCTGAAGTAAATTTAGGTAAACTTAAAATCAACGCAGATTATGTTCGTTCTTAATTTTTTGGGTTTTTTAAGGGTTTTTTTTTCTTTTTTGTTGCAGGCGATCTGCAAGTTCATAGAACTGAGCAAGCTGAGTTCATTATACCCCGGGACCCGGACCGAAGAGGTCCCATTTTTCAGTAGTAAGGCGAGTATCCCAAAGAAAATTACTAAAATAATGGACTAAATTATGGTCAAATTGGATTTTTTTTTAATAAATTTAAAATATTACCACAACTTGAGAGTTAAGCAGCTCTTTTTTAAGATAATACAGCATTTGTTTCTACACAAACTAAAAATAAGTATTTAAATAATTTAGTGAAAAAAAAATTATTTCTAAAAAATAAAAAAAAAATTCTGTTAACATATATGATTTTACATAAACGACAATATAATTATTCCCTAAAATCTTAAAATTAAAATAAAGCAAAGTTTTTGTTTACTTTATACTGATAAAGGAAACAGATGATAATCTATTTCATTAGTTCATTTGGAGAAATGGAATTTCTTCATCGAAAATACTCGTTTTAAATTCCAATCTGTCGAGTAATAATACACCCAAAAAGTAGCTTTTGGGAGGACCAGAATTTTTTAATCACTTTAAAAAAGCTTAAAAAAGCCTATTTCGAGTAATAAAACACTCAGAAAGTAGCTTCTGGGCAGATCAGAATTTTTTAACCACCACAAAGAGCGAGTATTTAGAGACCAAAAGAACTAATAGGATTTTTTAATTTATAACAATTTTGTTAATAAATAACCATTATAAATATCTTTTCCAATCATAAATTTCATGCTGTTATAAAAAAAATGGTCTCCATGGGGTGAAAAAAATTTTTGAGCCCGTTTTGTCTCGAGCCCACTTCTCTACAATTACCAACATCTTTTACATATTTTTGCAAAAAAATGCATAAATTTTAAGATAATTTATAATTTTTAAAAACCCATAATCAATTTTAAAATGCTTTTTGGAATTTGTTCGTTATTGCCCATTTTATTTCGTTATTGGAATAGGTTTCTTCATAGATATTTATGTTATAAGGATCATAATAACGATCATTATGATCAAATTTCCCTAAAAAAAAAAATTTTATTCCCGAAATTCACGGTATTACCCCTCTATGATTGTATAACGCAGTTACTCATTGAAAGGAAAACATTGGAATCGCCATTAAATCCCCGTTTTTTTAATCGATATTTATTCAAAAACTTTTTTCCTTTTTCTTTCTGTGTTTTGCTTTTTCCCATTTCTTTAACTTTTTAATTGTTTTAATAATGTCGAGCAAGACCCCAAACCCTATTGTTCAGTGCCCCAGTGCCAAAAAAGCGGGGGAAGGTGTTTTTAATTTTTCTTCCCAAAAACAATAAATTAAAAACTTTCAAAAGTTTTAAAATTGGGAAAACCCTATATAAATTAAAATTAAAAAATGTTTACAGTACCCCGATAAGCCCCGCCTTGCAGCTAAGTACCATTCTTTTCATCTTTTTCATCTAAATTTTGTCAATTCATAGGGGCCTTTTTATAGCAGACGTTCTGAACACAAGGATAATACTTTTCTGGAAGTAACACTTTCAACAAACCTTTTAAAAATGATTAGCTTTTAAAAAACAGCTTCGCCTTCGATGAGCGGCCCCGATCTAGTCCCCTTTCCCAAAAATTCAAAAAGATACCCTTTTCCCCTTTTTGGGATTTTTAAAAAGGCAAAAAGTAAAAAAAAAAAGGGTGAAACCCCCAAAAAATAGATAAATGCTATAAAAAATTAAAAAAATAAAATAAACTAGCAAACACGCACTTGTTCCTAAAAGTTTTTAAATAAAATTTGAAATGTTTTTCCCTTTTTTGTGAATCCCGCTGATGAAACTTTTTTGGGGATCTATTGGTTAATGAATTTCGCAATTTCGACGATAAGGTAATAACGGACTTGTTAACTTTTTTTCAGGGAAATTTTCAATTTTAGATTTATTAAAAAAATTATAAACTCCGATACTTTTAAAAATTTTGATTTAAAATGTTTAATTTTTTTGGAAAAATTAAATAATACAATTTTCTCGAGGCAACGGGGATAACATGGGGGTTGGTACCCATTCATATTTACTTGAAACTTTAACCGAAAAAAATAAGCTATATTTTATTGAAAAAAAAAATTAGTGCCTCCTATATCTGGGTTTTATAGGTACCTGGCAGGACGCTTAACCTTTCTTGATCTCCCATGCTATTATGTGTATAGCACATCGTTTAAATATGTTTATTATCGATTTAAATCAGGGGTCTCCAAACTTTCCAGCCTTAGGGCCATACTGATTACTCCAGTAAGTTCCGAGGGCCAAAACCATATTATCCTTGTTGCCGGTGGTAAGAAGTGAAATAGTCCACTGATGAATAAAAGCCCGAAAAAGTACACAACGTTTAAAAAGGCTGCAAATCGGACAAGTCCGCAAAACGCGACACTGCATATTATTAATTTTCCTGTCATTATCTGAATTTCTAGATTAGTCGTAGAGTACGAGCCATGAGAAGTAACGCGACACGACATCTGGTGGACACAAGCGGAAATAGGTAGTACCTTCTATCGCTAACAGATGGCCCCTAATAGCACTCAGAATAATCTCTTGGTTCAGAAAGTTCTGGTGTCTTCGACTCACTTCTAGATGGCAGTAATTGAAATATATAAGAATGCTAGTGGCGCAACCACAAGTCCGTTCCTATGACACTGTTGTTAAATAAAATATTGCATACCTCCTTAAAACGGGTTTTTGCGTGTTTAAGTTTAAGACATCTTTATAACAGTATTTTGATTTGAATTGTTGCTTTTTGTGTGAATTAGTAGTATGGAAAGAAGCGAAAAATTGATAGTGAATGCAGAAAATTCAAAGATCAGTGGAACATTCAGTATTTCGTAATTGAGTCCAGTAACAAGGCGCTATGTTTGATTTGCAATGAAAGCATAGCCGTTCTCAAGAATATAACATTAAACGTCTTTATGAAACAAAACATTTTCAAAATTACTCAAAATATACAGGAAGTTTGCGGACAGAAAAAATTTGAAGCTATGCAGCGCGGATTGAAATCGCAGCAATCTTCATTTACAAAACTCAAAACTGAACAAGAGGCTGCAACTCGTGCCAGCTTTCGTGTGGCTCTTGAAATTGCAAAACGTGGAAAACCATTCACCGATGGAGAAAGATCAAAGAATGCATAATTGCAGTAATCGAAGAAATGTGCCTGAAAAGGTAAATTTATTAAAAACTGTCAGTATGTCAGCAAACACTTGGCTCAAAGGGGGAAAACATCCTGAAAATATATCCTCTCAACTGTTCGACAAAAATGGACATTTTGAGTGGTTTTTTTTGGCCTTGGATGAGTCAACGGATGTGTCAGATACTGCTCAGGTGTTGATTTATATTCGAGGGTAGATAAAAGCTTTTGAAGTGCACGAAGAACTTCTTGATATGTATAGTATTCATGGCACAACTACTGGTACAGATATTTTTAAAAGAGTTGAAATGGCCATTAATCAAAGAACCTTCGATGGAAAAACTGAAATTGTATTACAACTGATGGAGGCAAAAACTAGTGGGAAAGATAAAGAGTGGTCGTTCTTGTGTCAAAGGCTGTAGAAAATGACGGTGGTTCAAAACCATTAGTCTTCATTGTATCATTCATCAACGGGCTTTGTGGGGAAAAAGTTTGGATATGTCTGACGTTCTGAAACCAGTCATATCAACTGTTAATTTTATCAGATCTTTTGGGCTGAATCACCGACAATTCCGACAATTTATTGAAGAGATTGGAGAAACTGACTTACCTTATCATACTGCCGTCGCTGACTTAGTTGTGGGAAAGTCCTTCAGCGCTTTTGAACTTCGAGCAGGGGATCAAATTTTTTTAATGAAAAGCATCGCCCTCTTACTGAATTACAAAACAACGCATGGCTGTAAGTTAGCATTTTATGTTGATTTGACAAAAAAGTGAACGAACTGAATTTGGGATTGCAAGGAGAAAACCAGCATCTTCCTGATTTATACACTAACATCAAATCATTCCGGAAGAAATTGAGACTATTTCAATCACAACTACGAAGTAAATGTTTTTCACATTTTAAAACATGTGAAATATTCAGCCACACTACTGAGACTGAGTTTCCTATCGATTTTGCAATCGAAACTTTGAGTGCTTTGAATATAAATTTTGATACTTTCTCGGACTTGGATGCCATTGCGAATCAAATTAAGATTTTTCAGAATCCTTTTGATACTGACATTGAAACCCTAGCCCCGGAACTTCAAATGGAAATGATTGATCTACAAGGCAGTGATATAATTAAGAACATATATCAAAACTCATCTTTGTTGGAATTTTATAAGTCTTCCACTGACACAATTTGATAATTTGCATAAATTTGCTCGTGGTCTGTTTTCTGTTTTTGGTACTACTTATTTGTGTGAGAAAACCTTCTCCAAAATGAAGTACACAAAAAATGTTTACAGATCGAAATTAACTGATGAGTATCTTAAATCTCTTTTAATAATTGGTACAAGTAAAATTAGTCCACAACTACAAACTATTGTCAGTGGAAAATCTCAATTACATAAATCTCATTAGTATTTCATATGTCATTATGTTTGTTATAAGTTATGTGATTATTTAAAATGTATAAAATGTTAGTTGGACATTGACATTTCAATAATTTTTAGTTATTATATACTGAAGTTAAATTTTCTGCATATTATACATGTCTTTACTCATTACAATTCTGTAGTTTCTTTTCCAACTTATCACAAAAACAATAACAATAAGCCTACAAGAATGTTATGAGTTAGCGGAGTTAGCCCATGACCATATCAATGTAGATGTCATATTAATAATTATTCAACATAAAATTAGAATACTTCAGTAAACTAAATCTAATTTGCTATAAAAATTATTTGTTCTCTAAAAGGAGGGGCCGGACAAAATCTGTCCGCGGGCCGGATGTGGCCCTCGGGCTGTAGTTTGGAGACCCCTGATTTAAATAATAATATTAATCATATTTTTAACATTGTTAAACATTCTAAACCGTTGTTAACTTTTAACAATTGCTAAGTCCATTGCTAAATTTAACAACGCGATTATCACTCGGCCGTTAGAGTTATTGCCAATTAACAATAATTATATACCATTATATTAACCATATATACCAGTATAACCATTTTTCACTTACTTGTTATAGGTTGAATACAACACTTCCCATCACTATTGTTGATGAAACTCGGCAAATAAACGAAATCGTTTCCGCAAGATCTTTGACAACTTTTCTATATTGGGACGATTAACCTGAAATGAAAAATAAACCATGAAGAAAAGCTGGGATTCAAGTAGCATTTTTTCTTTAAATATGCCTAATTTGAAAAGTCATATGTTACTCTAAAATTAGCTGCCCTTAGAGTTTCTGCCATTTACCTGAAAATATCAACAACTTAGGCCGGCCGCATACATACAACTTTTTAGTCGAGTTATGTGCTTGTGCGATTTTTATGACGACAAAACAGCTTAGTCGCCGAAGGTGCGCATACAGTCAATTCAGTCGCTATCTATTTATGTATAGTATTTTTCAAGATATAACAAATTGACTAAAAGTCTTAACTGCTTCTGAATGCAGTAAAAACCCTCGAAATTAGTATTTATGGTACTATTAGGGTAGGTTGATCTAATTATCGCAACCGTCCGTACAGGGTCGTTTTTCTACCTGACCGAAATAATATATAAGTATTCATGATGTCTTATTCGCGGATATCTTATTGCGGACCTGAACTATTCTCACCCCTGTTGGCATGACCATAAAGGACCAATTTTCGAGGATTTTTATTGCAGTCAGAGATAATCGATATGTCTAGTATTTTCTTGTATCTTAAAAAATACTATACTTGTTTGAAAAGCCGCAGGACGACTGTTTAGTTAAGCGTATGCGCACTCCAATACATGGCAATACTCATTGAACCGTTGCGATAGTTGCGCGACTGATTAATCAAAAGGCGATCGATGTGGTTTTACGACTATTTAGTTCTAGTTGGTAATATGCGCACCTACATACATTTTTCCATATTTTGTATTGAGTCGGCTTTTACTTGGTGGAAGTCCATTATATAGAGGAGTGATAACTTAGAAAAGAAATAATACTTTTCAAACTTCCACAATTTTTTATTTTTAAGTTTTATTTATACAAAAACTCGACATGTTTGCACTGTTGCTTCATCAAAGGAGTTTAAGAGACTGGTATTACTATAAACTAAAACTGACAACCAACATGTACACAAATAAGCAGGTAGATATTTACAATAGGAAAAACCTAATTATTATATTTACCTATTAATAAACAGATTCAATAACGGAGAATTTAAGTCTAATTGATTGTTTAAAGAATATTGAATTTTGAGCTTGTTTATTTCATGGATTCTAGCAAATTTAATTTTACACTTTTGTTTTCAATATGAGAATGTCATAGTTAAAATTAAATGAATGTTGTTCTTCTATTAAATGGTTGGAGTAATTAGAATCTTTTTCTTTTTAACAAAACTAGAATAATGTTCATTAACACGTTTATCGAAATTCCTACCCGTTTGTCCTATGTAAATTTTTGGACAGTCATTACATTTAATTTATAAACACCCGATCTTTTTATTGGTTTTAGTTGTATTGTTTTTAATATACTTCCCAAATTATTAACGGTTTAAAGGCAACATTAATATTTAAGTGTTTTAAAAAAGTACCTATTTTACTACTAATAGACCTAAGTATGTAATCACTTTGTAATTATTTTTGGTTCTTTTAAATGGGATAAACTAGATTTATTGCTTTTTTATATAATTTTTGTTTAACATTTTTTCAATTTTTTTTTGAAGTGTATCCATTATTTACGGCAATTTGTTTAATTATATTTAATTTTTTTTGAAAGTTAACTTATTTAAGGGTAATGTTATTAATCGATGAATATACTAAAAAAAGAAGCTAATTTTTGTTGTATTGGATGACATGAAGTATTGTGAATGGTAATATCCGTATGAGTATTTAGGAAAACAGAAAGTCATGTTTATTGTTGATTTTATTGATACTCAGGTCAAGAAAGTTTATCGAATTATTCTGCTTTTTTTCTATTGTAAATTTTATGTTTTTATGTATGCTATTTATAAAATCAAGAAAACTATCTAGTTGTCTCTCAGTGCCCGTAAAACATGCCAAAACATCATCAACATATCTATACCAATACCCATACAAATACCAATGTTGATGATGTTTTGGCATGTTTACGGGCACTGAGAGACAACTAGATAGTTTTCTTGATTTTATAAATAGCATACATGAAAACATAAAATTTACAATGAAAAAGAGCAGAATAATTCGATAAACTTTCTTGACCAGTATCTAAAATCAACAATAAACATGCTTTTCTGTTTTCCTCCTACTATACTGATATTACCATTCACAATACTTCATGTCATCCAATACAACAAAATTAGCTTCTTTTTCAGTATATTCATCGATTAATAACATTACCCTTAAATAAAGTTAACTTTCAAAAAGAATTAAATATAATTAAACAAATTGCCGTAAATAAGGGAAATACACTTCAAAAATAATTGAAAAATGTTAAACAAAAATTATATAAAAAAGCAATAATCTAGTTTATCCCACTGTAAAGAACCAAAAAATAATTACAAAGTGATTACATACTGGTCATATTAGTAGTAAAATAGTACTTTAAAACACTTAAATATTAATGTTGCCTTTAAATCCGTTAATAATTTAGGGAAGTATATTAAAAACAATACAACTAAAACCAATAAAGGAAAGAAATCGGGTGTTTATAAATTAAAATGTAATGACTGTCCAAAAATTTACATAGGACAAACGGGTAGAATTTCGATAAACGTGTTAATAAACATTATTCTAGTTTTGTAAAGAAAAAAGATTCTAATTACTCCAACCATTTAATAGAAGAACAACATTCATTTAATTTTAACTATGACATTCTACTATTGAAACAAAGTGTAAAATTAAATTTGCTAGAATCCATGGAAATAAGCTCAAAAATTCAATATTCTTTAAAAACAATTGTTAAATTTTTCCCTTTATTGAATCTGTTATTAATAGGTAAATATAATAATTAGGTTTTTCCTATTGTAAATATCACCTGCTTATTTGTATACATGTTGTTGAAATTTTAGTTTATAGTAAACCAGTCTCTTAAACTCTTTGATGTCAAATGTGCGAAACATGTCAGTTTTCTTTTGTATAAATAAAACTTAAAAATAAAAATTGTGGAAGTTTGAAAAATTATTTCTTTTTAAGTTATCACTCCTCTATTTTTCCATATACTTTTAACGTGCGACTAAACAGTTGTTCGACTAAAAGTTGTATGTATGCGGCCGGCCTTATAACTAATTTTGCCATATTGATATTAAAGGTGGATTTATACATACAAATAACATAAAAATAAAATAAGAAATAGAAATAACCTCATTTATACGTCAAAACGAACGTCAGTTTAAAATTATTCGTTTCGCAGAGTCCGCAAGTTCTAAAATAAAAGAACCAGGATTAGTGTTTTTGATGAGATCCTAATCTTAAAGGTTTAAAGCGATCTTATGAAAAAAATGAGGCAAAATTTGAGAATAAATAAACACAAGTAAACAACTGTCGCGGCAGTCATCTTGCAGTTTAAATAGCGAATGCGCAGTTGTAATTTCACATAAAAATAAAATAGGAAGTTAAAAGTTGGCAACCTCCAAGGTTTATTTTTATTTTATGTTATTTCTCTGTATACCCTAACCCGATAAACATAAATCCACCTTAATTTAATGTATATTTAGTTTATTATTTATTAAAGCCGTATTTTGGATAAAAGTCTAAAATATCTGATATTTTAGGAAAAAATAATATGTATTATTAAGTTTAGGAAAAATAAATAAATATGTCAATAAGTTTTGCATTATTTATTTTTAATATATAGGGTGTCCGGGAAAATGTGGAAAATATCCCGGATATAAAAAAGAAACACGTGAAAAGAATACTACAGTTTCATATGCCCAAAGAGCTCCAATGGAATCAAGTTCTTTAGACCTAATTATTGAACCAGCAGGTATATTACAACTTTATTTTAATGACTGAAGGGGTGCCAGAGACTTGCTGACTAGCTAACACCTCCACATATGAGTTTGCTATCCATAGGTTGCTGATTCATGGAGGCAAAGAGGACATTTGCTTCATTACATTAAAATATATCCAGTGACATTGATAACACCAAACTTTTATTTACAACTTGAACACTGATGTACAGGGTGATCAGTTAAGGGTAGCGAGCGGCCATATCTCATAAGATATTGGTCGTATAGATTTGAGAAAAAAAATCATAATAAAAGTCGCCAAGATAAATTGCTGGAAATTATTTTCGAGTCTGTCAAACGTCCGCTAGAGGGCGTAACAACCAACACTAAGTAGAAAAATGGGATTTTTATAGAAATTTGTCTAATGAAAGTATATCGATGATATTATTTTCATATTTACTGACCATTTCCCTACTAACTGTCTAACGTTTTGTTCTATCTATCAAAATGAAGCGGGGGGGAAGTTCAATTGTTTTTTTAAACAAACCAAGATTTCTCCCGTTTCTTTTGACCGATTTTAGCAAACTTAGGCTCATATGAAAGAGCATAACTTGCACTACAAAACGCTTATTTGGTTTTGAATTTTTGACTTTTGCTGTCGCCGCTAGATGGCGTTAACTGAAATGGTAGCAAATTTTTGAGTTTTTTTCAAAAAGAACAAATGTAATGGTATATTAATTTTTATATATTTTAAAAGAGGATACATTTTTCTATAATTTAATGAAAAGAATTTATTATCTACCTTTTTTGAACCCATGATATTGACCAAAATATAATTTTATTACATTAAAAATGGCACGCCACTGTTTTTATCAAAATAAAATCAGTTTTGTAATCGCTTATTAGTTGCTAACAAAAAGAACCTCTTGACTTTTTTCGTTAGACAAACGGTTTTGGATTAAAAAAATAAAATAGGTTTACATACTGTTTACAATGATAATTATAAGGTAACAGTATGTAAACCTATTTTATTTTTTTAATCCAAAACCGTTTGTCTAACGAAAAGTAAAGAAGGTTCTTTTGTTGCAACTAAACGATTACAAAACTGATTTTTATTTTGATAAAAAACAGTGGCGTGCCATTTTAATGTAATAAAATTATATTTTGGTCAATATCAACGGTTCAAAAAAGGTAGATAATAAATTTTTTCATTAAATTATAGGAAATTTATCCTCTTTTAAAATACATAAAAATTAATATACCATTACATTTGTTTTTTTTGAAAAAACTCAAAAATTTGTTACCATTTCAGTTAACGCCATCTAGCTGCGACAGCAAAAGTCAAAAATTCAAAACCAAATAAGCGTTTCGTAGTGCAAATTATGCTCTTTCATATGAGCTAAGTTTCTAAAATGGTCAAAAGAAACGGAGAAATCTGGTTTGTTTAAAAACAATTGAACTCCCCCACCGCTTATTTTGATAGATAGAACAAAACGTTTTAGACAAAAAATTTAGGCAAATGGTCAGTAAATATGAAAATGATATAATCGATATACCTTTATTAGACAAAATTCTATAAAAATCCCATTTTTCTACTTGGTGTTGGTCGTTACGCCCTCTAGCGGACGTTTGACAAACTCGAAAATAATTTCCAGCAATTCTCTTGGCGACTTTATTGTTTTTATTATGATTTTTTTTAATGTAAATTTATAAGGGACCCAATTTTATTTTAAATAAAAAAATGCTAAACTACGCTATCCCATTAACTGATCACCCTGTATATATAAACTAGCTTTTAATTAACTAATATAAGAATAAATTTTAGAAAAAGCTATTTTACTCAAATAACCTTTCAAAATTCAAAGAGCAATAAAAAATCCCACTGGATTTTTTTCTTTTTTGGCTCTTTGTCTTTAGCCCTAACACGCTGCCTTGGCTTTTCAGCCCAACTACAACTTGTTGTCAGCACGGTGTCTGCTGTACAACTGTCCTAAAAAATGCGTCTTTTCCTATTTCTAACTCGACAAGTGGTAAGTTGTCCAAAAACAAAGCTAGCTTTTATTATATAGGCAAACTAATGAAACTCGTGCACATCGTGTAGGACCTAATAATGTAGCCTTTGATTGGAGAATTATTTTGTCTAGACATAATAAATTTATTTAAAGGAATTTATTTATCCATCCGGTTTTTATTCTATGAAATGAGTAAAGAACATATTTAAATTATTTTATATTTCAAAAAAAGATAATATTATTCTTATTTAATCTATGTTGCAGTAGTAGAAGTGTTGTGAATTACTCAGCAGAGCTGCAGGGACAGACTAGCTGTAACACTCATAAACCTCTTTTTTAAACCTTGTATTGATAAGAACTTTAAAAAAACCTTTGACTATTTACACAAAATTTGGTGCTCTTCATTGATGTCGCTTACCTTAACCATTTTCGAAAAACACGTAACTTTATTTACACTGTTAGTCCCCTAAGTTCTATCGAGTTGAATATGACAAAGAGGAATTTTCTTCTGTCACCAACATAATAGTTTTAATAAAAAGTTAAACTTCTAGTTAAAAACTGCTTAATAGGGTTCAACATGATCTCCATGAAGTCTGATATACTCGCGAGCACGAGTTGGGAAAATTCCTCTTTTTCATATTCAACCCGACAGAACTTAGGGGACTAATAGTGTAAATAAATGAGGTTTTTTTCGAAAACGGCAGGGAATAGCGACATGAACGAAGGGTAGCTAATTTTTAGTCAATAGTTAAAGATTTGTAAAAAACATTGTCCAAATTTCTTATTAATATAGGGCGTTAAAAATAAGTCATGAGTGTTTATTTATTTATTTTAAATAATATACGGGATGCCCCATTTATAAATTTACATTCTCAAAATAAGATAACAGCTATAACTATTTTAGAAATAATAAATTAACTAAGTATATGTCCCAGCAGAGTAACACCACCACCTGGAACGTAAAATACTGTTACTGTATCTAACAAATGAGCCTCCGAAGGGATCAATCTCAGAATGAGCATTCAGTACCGCAAGACCACGGTTTGCCCCAAAGATCACCACCAAACTTGCTGAATTTTATGAAGCCATAACAATTATAAAAAATAAAGCTTTACCCTGTTAAATGGTACCCCCAAATTTTTCCTAAAAGAAAATTTCATAGTTTGAAATTAAAATCTTTCCAAAAGGGTCCCGAACTGAATTAAAAACAGCCAACTTAGTTTTCTTTTGATCCCTAATTTTTATAAGCAATTTATAGCCGTCGCCTCATACTTTTTGTTGTGTTTGAAAAAGCATATAGAAGAGCACTTAGAAGCGTTTAGGGATAATCCATTAAGCTCAGACCATCCTGGAAAATAATTTAAAGACTCTTGAAGTATTCTAGAGTCTCGGTAGTCATCAACAATTCGAAACAGTTTGAAATCGTCAGCATAAAAGCAAATAATCACAGTCCCCAATGTAATTTTCAATATCACAAAGAAAAGTTAAAAAAGCATAGGGGCACAGTGGCCACCCTGAGGCACTCCAGAGGTTACGACAATGCTACCCGATTCAAAATTTCCTATCCTAACCTTCTGAGTTCTTCCAATTAACATACTCTGGAACCATTCCACTGTTTTATCACTAAATCCGATCACCCAAAGCTTGGCTACAAGCAAGTTATGATTCACCCTGTCAAATGCCTTAGAGAAGTCCGTATAGACCGCATCCACCTGGTGTACTCTCTCCAATGCATACAGAAGGGCTGTCTCATACGATACCAAGTTAGAAATAAAGTGTTACAACTAGTCTGTCCCTGCAGCTGTGAATAGATCAAAACGCTTTCTTTGATAGTAATTTAAATGTCTTACTTGAAATTACAACCTATTAAAATTGTAATAAGTTGTAATTTTAATAGGTTTTTATTACAACTTATATAAATAAAATTGTGGAAGAGTTGGTGTAGTGGCAGCGTACCAGCCTCTTACCGTGGGGACCTGGGGTCGATTTCCCCATTGTCCATTGGACTTTTCATAGTTTGTCACCTCACAAAAGGGAATGGCAAACCACTATGTAGTATTTCTGGCTAGTAAACCCTCTCACATGTGCTTCAGCATGTTAAGCCAGTGGTCCCACATACCTATTTATCATGGTACGCAACACAGATATGTGCGAGACACTCTGAATAGGGTATGAAACAGTAAGAAAATAAAATAAAACTGTAATGTACCTGGTGGTTTCTTAATAATGTCTAAAAAACTTGATTTAACTGGAGTCCTGTAAAAGGCAATATCTCTGAAGAAAAGGCCTATACGATAAGAGTTTATATGAACTTGTAGAATTTTTTCCACCTGTTTTTTTATATTCTGGGGAGTTCTCACATTCTCCCAGACAGCTTGCATGTTTATTTATTTGTAATAAAATTTTGAATACTTGGTTGTTTTGTTTATTTATTAGCCAGTAAGTTTAATAATACCTAAGCAAAAAATGAAAACATCACAGAAAAGCAGATAAAATTAAGAATTGCCACTACTGCTATTAAAATATCTTAAATACACATTTTATATAATTTATATAAATCTAAGCGGGTACTTAAAATGCAAGGTGACCCATTATTAATTTTAACTGTTAAGCACCCCTGTGATCTTAGATTTAAAAAATAAAATGAACTGAGATAAGGAACCAATAATAAAAATAGGATTTTGGTTGGTTCTTCCTTTCAATCGTTTTTTCTATATTAAGGGCATTGCTTTCAACAAACAGAACAGGTATATGTATTCTATATTATATGCTGACCTCTTTTCCTAAAAATCTGTTCAGTGCTCACAATTTGTTCGGTGTCTCACAAGATATAAATATTATCATCCGGTAAAAGAAACTCATAACAAATTTAAAAAATATAAATATAACCTTAAAAGTTACGTCACAATTTACAGTGACATTAGGACGTTTGTGAAAACGAAATCATAGAAATAAGAAATATCTTGTTACATATAATTTTATTATATAATTTAAATAGACCTGAAAGCTTATGCTCGAAGTCTTTAACTGTTTTTGAAAAGAATATTAATTTATAAATTGTCTTTACTAAAACTGTTTTTCCTACACAATAGAAAAGTGCAATAATTATCCCTTAAATTTCGCAGTTTTGGGTTGCAATCTTGGCGCCCTCTAGTAACTCCACTCTAAACAAATTATTTGCAAAGTAAAGTTTTCTAGAAATTTCGGAATTTAAACTCAATGCCAAATATCCTTTTTAAAAAATAATGATGATTCTGAAAAACAGATGGCAGCAACCGAACAACAACAAAATCGGGGACACCTTCTGCAGTGACCGGCAGGTTACACTAGTAGTAACTAAAAATGGGAAATGTAGGATACGCCAAAAATCAAAAAAATGAATAAAATTCTCATTTTCTACATCGGAAACCTGTAAAGCAGTGGCGGCTCGTGCCTTAGTATATGGGGTCTTATTTGAGAATTCCCACCACGTACAACATCGGTAAGGAATATAGGGCTCAAATTCCAGCAACTTAGACTGGGTGTCCGACAATTGGCATTTAGGTGGAAGGGGGAAATTAATAAAGCTAAAATTAAGATTTTTATTAATTTTTTAGATTAATTAATTGATTTAACACAAAATATTATTTCTGATTTATTAGCTATTTACATTTTGTCACGGTAGGCTACAGCCCTGTCGCACTTTTGGGCAGTAGCGTCGATAACTTGATTTTTTGGTAAATATTCTTCCAATTTAAATATGTTATTTTTGAGATCAACATAAAACCACCCTTAAATGGAATAATTTTTCGAACTTGCGAGGCTAAATCTTATAAGGTTTGTAAATGTGATTATTAAGATAACCTTAAGCAACTTATACAGGTGTTGAAAATCCAAAACCGAACATAGGGATAAAGTGTAATGTATCAAACAGAAACGGACAACCCGTTTAACTGTGTGAGAGAAGTGAGACAAAGCTTCGCAACTTTCGTTGAGCGTATGGAGTTTAAGCTATTTTGGCGCGTATGTCCTTGTTTAAATTCGATCTCACTCTGTTTAAGTGGTTTATTTGTTTTCTTTGTCTTACTTGTATAACGTCCATGTTCGGTTTTGAACTTTCCACACCTGTATATGGCACACCTTATTGTAATTTTACAGGAAGTTTCACAAGTACCGTTTAATAACTTCTTTGCTTAAAAAATATAAAAATTTATTAAAATTTAAAATTCATATTTGTAAGACACCCTGAATAGAAAAAATAAAAGGTCCCATTTAAAAGTCTCTAAGGGTTATCTCGAACAACATTAAAAAAATGCAGATCGAGCAATCAAAACTTTTAAGGTAAACGCAAGTAAAGTTTATGCCCTTTTTGGATACCACACTATATGGTTACGAAAAAAAAATGTTTTATTTAAATGTTGTTTCTCTGGACCTAAAACATCAATTGTTTTTTCCTTATTTAATAGCTATTTATGTATCAAGGGCGTTACTGGGACTATAATGCCCTGAAGGTCGAAAAGCCCGAGGCAGATTTCAGATGGGCATTATAGTATAAAGCCCCTGGTGCTACAATGCTTTATGTTTTACCCAAAAAAAATTTTTTAATGAATTATCACATTATTTATTCGCAATATTAAAAATAAGTTACCTGTACCCGTATACGTAAGTAGATAATGACTGGTGTTAAGTTTGACTTTTGTTTCTTCAGTTAGTCAGTTCTTTTTTTTTTAACGATTTGCTCAAAATGGAAGAAATTCCACAAAATATAAGAGAAAAGGCCATAAAAACAGAAAATCTTTTCCAGTTAAATCAAAGGGAACAGTTTATCGGGAGTATGGCATATCGTCGTTGGGCCCTTTAGAATGCG